>JBBPBX010006637.1:13905-53710 GCA_038048925.1 Garcialebias charrua
GGGATGCACCGATAAATCGGCCGGCCGATCGATCGGCTCCGATTTCCTTAATTTGGGGAGATCGGTGATCGGCCGATCTTTAAATGAGAAGCCGATTTTATCTACCGATTTTATCTGCCTCAGTAAAGGTTGGAAAATCCTGAAAATTTAGGGTGCATTTTGACCTTTTAACACCTGAAAATCAGTATCGGCCAAAATCGGAATCGGCAGGTCAGACTTTCTAAAAATCGGTGATCGGCCAGAAAATTGAAATCGGTGCACCCCTAATTTCAGTGCATTCTGAGACAATTACGGCTTAACAGGTTTGACACTTTGAGTGGTTTTGGCACCATACAAGCTGTACACATCATTCTTCAAACATGTTGGGTTGTGAGGAGATGGAGATCCGTAGAGTGAATTTGGTGTGGTTTGGTGATTTTCATGGCGGGTACAACCACTAGCGAAGTTCAGAAATTTGAGATCTATTTGGTCTTTTATCACAAAATGAGCTAGAATGTTAAAGGTTTTCTTTAAAAACACTAAACCAAAAAAGAAAATATTTCTCAGTTCATCCAAACACCACGATCAGTTCCACTGGACTTTAATCCAGTTTTTAAATCAAGCTTAAAGCTGTAAATGTCATTAGATTTATAATTTATTTATTCATTTATTAATTGATTGTGGGTGAGTGTGTCAACCCCTAAATTATTATTTTTTGTTTCTTTTTAAAAAACTAACAAATGTTCTTCTTTCAGCAAAGATCTTAGTTGTACTACTAAGTGTCTAAGAAATATAACTGATTGATCAACGAAACACGAGACTCAACTTTAATTGCTGGCATGGGACTGAAATGGTGCTTCAGTCCTGCTCTTGCTGTGCCTTCAGTTGTCCACTTGATGTCTCCATCACTGAAGCCCTAACGCTTTGAGTCTTTTTCAGCACAATTGACCTTTCGCAGAAGCCCCGCCCCCTTAGTTACTGTTGCTACGCCCGTCAAGCTTTCTGTAGCCGGTGAGTGTTAGCGTGTCATGACGGGGATAGCTTGTATACCAGTGCGTGTTAGTGACTCATTTTGGAGCAATACCAGCGCAATATAATTATGTATAATTACACTCTATATAATATGTATAATTACACTCTGAAAGCAGGAGAAATATACATTGAGTGGTTTAGGAGATATGAATGACTTTAGATGGAAGTAAAACCGATGCTAATTTTAAGCTATCGCGACCGTTTTGCATGTCTTAAAAAATTAATAAAAAATCGAATTTCATCTCAAATGTGCTATACAGGCAATCGTTTAGTAAAAAAGCCATGTATAATTACACTCTGAAAGCAGGAAAAATATCCAATGAGTGGTTTAGGAGATATGAATGACTTTAGATGGAAGTAAAACCGATGCTAATTTTAAGCTATCGCGACCGTTTTGCATGTCTTAAAAAATTAATAAAAAATCGAATTTCATCTCAAATGTGCTATACAGGCAATCGTTTAGTAAAAAAGCCATGTATAATTACACTCTGAAAGCAGGAAAAATATCCAATGAGTGGTTTAGGAGATATGAATGACTTTAGATGGAAGTAAAACCGATGCTAATTTTAAGCTATCGCGACCGTTTTGCATGTCTTAAAAAATTAATAAAAAATCGAATTTCATCTCAAATGTGCTATACAGGCAATCGTTTAGTAAAAAAGCCATGTATAATTACACTCTGAAAGCAGGAAGAATATCCAATGAGTGGTTTAGGAGATATGAATGACTTTAGATGGAAGTAAAACCGATGCTAATTTTAAGCTATCGCGACCGTTTTGCATGTCTTAAAAAATTAATAAAAAATCGAATTTCATCTCAAATGTGCTATACAGGCAATCGTTTAGTAAAAAAGCCATGTATAATTACACTCTGAAAGCAGGAAAAATATCCAATGAGTGGTTTAGGAGATATGAATGACTTTAGATGGAAGTAAAACCGATGCTAATTTTAAGCTATCGCGACCGTTTTGCATGTCTTAAAAAATTAATAAAAAATCGAATTTCATCTCAAATGTGCTATACAGGCAATCGTTTAGTAAAAAAGCCATGTATAATTACACTCTGAAAGCAGGAAAAATATCCAATGAGTGGTTTAGGAGATATGAATGACTTTAGATGGAAGTAAAACCGATGCTAATTTTAAGCTATCGCGACCGTTTTGCATGTCTTAAAAAATTAATAAAAAATCGAATTTCATCTCAAATGTGCTATACAGGCAATCGTTTAGTAGAAAAGCTAGTATTACTTCTAGAGCAGGACAGTCACAATGAATGTTTGTCTTACCTTTGAGCATACATACGAATGCTTGTTTATCTTCGAGACATTAAGCTGGGAGTGAGGCCTTCCACACTGTTTTATCCATTGTTGACACCGTTCCAGTTGTGTTTTCGGCTTTGGGAAGGGAAAAAACAAGACTCCACCAGACAAACTCTTGGGATACCTGCTGTCTGATTTACACAATCCATAGGCGCATCGCTTCACCATCTTGTAGAATGTCGGACCTAGCTTACATAGCCGGAGATGCTAGTGACGTGTGATTGGACAATGGCCGGTTGGGGGCGGGGTTTTGCGAAAGGTCAATTGTAAGAAAAGCCTCACCTGCTCATCACTACCTTTAGGTGTCATTTTTACTCCTTTACTTTGTGAACACTAATGATATTACAAACAACAAACTTAAGATTGTTTTCACCAAGGACAAACTTTCACCTTGAAGGTGTATAATTTGCCAGCAGTAGGAAGTGCTTTGTGATGGCGGGTTCACTGACTGGAGATGTAATCAGAATTTTGAGTGCCTTATTTGTCAGTCACGTTGTATGTTTGTGAAAAAGAACATTTGAGCAGCAGCAGTCACATCTGAAATCATCTGGAGCCGCATACATGTTGAGAGAGATTGCAAGAGTAAATGACCTGAAAGGAAGGTGAATTTGTACTTCTGTGTGTTGTCAGAAGAAAGTAATTTATACACTTCCTGTATTTTTCCGATGATGATGTCAAGTATATGTCAAAATGAACTTGTGCGATGGCTTTCCAAATCTAGTTTTTGTATTGATTCCCTAAACTTTTTTGTGAGGTTACACGTCTTGTTGTGTGAAGAATCACCAGAGATGATGAAATCAGTCTGTTTTCATTTGTCAGGCCACTGTGGTTCAGCTGAAACCTCTTGTCGTGTATTTGTGTTCATTGGGGGCTGCCATTGCATGTAAATGCATGGAAGCCACCTATTGTTATTGTGCTCGAAGGTGTGTCTACATTGTCGTTCACCGTTAATGCGGCTTGAACCACAATGTCTACCCCCACAAAAGTTATATCAAAACGACTGGCTCGGCCCCCTGATGTGTGCTATTACTTTTATTGGCATTTCGACTTACCATGGCAACGTAATTTGCGAACAAAGACGTAATGAATCTCCAAATCCAGGAACTAGTTGGTTACTGCCCACTTATTATTCTACACCAGAAAAAGTTATCTTTTTCAACTTTAATACGGACCGAACCACAAAGTGAACCCCCACAAAAGTTATATCAAAACGACCGGCCCGACTCAGAGATGTGTGCTATTACTTTTATAAGCAATCGGAGTTACCATGGCGATGTATTTTGCTAACAAAGTTGCCATATTTCCCCATTGAAAATGAATGGGAGAACACTCCTCACACAAACTGCTGCTGTCAAGTCACATGATTTAGAATCTGATGAAAACATACTCACTGTTGGTACTGTTTGAAACTCATAGAAAGTATGTATCAGATGTATCTCTAGAACTGATTAACATTTAGAGCCATTTTGATTCAAGATGTCTGGCAACAGCCTGGCAGCCCCCGTCAAAGTTTCTCCGGAACTTTCTAGTTTATTTTATTATCATAGAAGTGATTGTTGTATTTACTTTGTATTCCTTTTTTAAAAATGTAGTTCAAAGAAATCAGCTTTGCCTACGAGGTGCTTACAAACCCTGAAAAGAAGGAACTATATGACCGCTGCGGAGAACAAGGCTTGCGGGAAGGAGGCGGGGGAGGTCCTGGGATGGAAGACATCTTCTCCCACATCTTTGGTGGGGGACTCTTTGGCTTCATGGGGGGACAAGGAAGCCGATCAAGGAACGGAGGGCGAAGGAGAGGCGAGGACATGGTCCATCCACTCAAGTAGGTTAAATGTCCTCATCTTTCACTCCACTGATGAGTTTGAGCTATGAACAGCTTCTAAATATTTCTCTTTCCACAGAGTCTCACTCGAGGACCTGTACAACGGGAAAACAACCAAACTACAGCTTAGCAAGAATGTACTGTGTAGTTCTTGTAATGGGTAAGTTATTACTGTAGTTCTCAGTCTGTCAGATTGACTCTTTTATATTTAACAATATCCACATTTATATGTATGAACGCAGACAAGGAGGCAAGACGGGCGCCGTCCAGAAATGTACAACATGTAGGGGTCGTGGCATGCGCATCATGATCAGACAGCTGGCCCCAGGGATGGTCCAACAGATGCAGTCCGTGTGTACTGACTGTAATGGAGAAGGTAAAATCCACAGTGGCAGGACTACTGCATTTCAGGTTCCTATGGACGCAGAGAAACCTAAAGTAACGTGAATGTTTCTGTCGTGTGCTTTCTTTACACCAGGTGAGGTCATCAGTGAGAAGGACCGCTGTAAAAAATGTGAAGGCAAGAAAGTCGTGAAGGAGGTAAAGATTCTGGAGGTACACGTGGACAAAGGCATGAAGCACAGCCAGAAAATTACCTTTGGAGGAGAAGCTGACCAGGCACCTGGCGTTGAACCCGGGGATATAGTTCTTGTCCTGCAGGAAAAGGAACATGAGGTACGGAGTCTCCCAGCTGCGCTGCCTTTTTCATCTCATTCTTGTCTTTGTAACCTTTAACACTGTGTGTGATTAAGAAGAAGCTGACGGAGGCTTGTTTACTTGTTGCTTCTATTTCATTATTTATTTATGAAACCCTTCTGGAAATTAAACCACGTGTTCAAGATGTATTTGAAAATGTTTAATTCAAACTTCAAGCCAGTATTGGTTTGTTTTTTTTACAAATTAAAAATTCTCAATGTAAAATTCTTAAACTCAGGCTTCCCTATAGTTTTATTTTCTATTTGCACCTTGAACAGCAAAGAATAATGCTTTTTGGGCTTTTGACCTAATGTACAGTTCTTTAAACTAGTTCACACCTCTAAAACCTCCATGAACATCAGACAAGTGATCATGTACTAAAACTAAATGTTCAAAAGGAGCTTTCAATGATCAGTGCTGCTATGTTATCTGTTTGCAGACGTTCCGGCGTGAGGGCAACGATCTCTTCATGAACCATAAGATTGGGCTCGTGGAGGCTCTGTGTGGCTTCCAGTTTATGCTGAAACACTTAGATGGAAGACAGATTGTTGTCAAGTACCCTGCTGGAAAAGTCATTGAACCAGGTTAATAACCTTTTTTAACTTCTTTATTTCAAACATGTTCTCCATTTAATTGACCACGCTGTAACTGTCTACAAAGTAGTAGATCAGACAGTTGTATCTGAAATCTGTGATTAAACCTGATGTGTTTTAAACAAACCATGTGTTTGTTTTTTTCAGGCTCAGTCAGGGTGGTGCGAGGAGAGGGCATGCCACAGTACCGAAACCCTTTTGAGAAGGGAGATCTGTTTATCAAATTTGATGTCCAGTTTCCTGACAACAACTGGATCAGCCCCGAAAAACTTGTGGTACGACAAGTTCCTTCTTTAAATGACTGTTTGTCCTCGAAGCATCATGAGTGTCGTCAAAGTAGAAACAATCAGTAAAGCCATTCACAAGAAATTATACTTTTATTTTTATTTTACTGCGGCATTTAATGTAAAGTTTAAAACCCCAGCTTTTCTCTGTGCAGTAAAACGGTTCATCTACAGCAGGGGTCTGCAATCTTTATGATCAAAAGAGACATTTTTACACCTTCATGCACTAAATTCAATGTGTCCAGAGCCGCAACAACCTGCTACAACTGTTATCAACTGGTGGCCCATGGGTCACTTTAAGTTTGTTGGAGGAGACTTTTGTGGCCAGTAGGGCTGACATTTTAAAGCTAAAAATATGTAATGATTTTTAATATTTATTGATATAATTACAATTTAAGACAAATGAAAAGATCAGATTCTTGTAAAGAGGTGGGGAAAGTTAAAAAATAAAATCTATGCAGACCTATGTATTTTTTTTATAGAAATTACATGAAAACAGCAAAAACTACCGGTAGTAGTTTTTTGTTGTTTGTATAACAACCAATAAACTTCAGTTCTATGTAAGTGCTCTATAAATAAAGATGGTATGGTATGTGAGTTTTAATCAAAGCTTGAAAGAGCCACTGTAGAGGAACCAAAGAGCCGCATGTGGCTCTAGAGCCGCAGGTTGCAGACCCCCGATCTACAGTTTAATCCATAAAGTTTCCTTAAATAGTTAGCAAGAACGTGCTCGACATGCTGCAGCAATGACACTATCGCAGGAATAAATGGGTGAAATAAAATGTTAAATGCTGAACATTATCTTTTACACATGCTGGTAAAATGAGTCACAGTGAGGAATTGATCAATATCAAGTTTTGTAGAAATTTGGCCATTCAGTATCTGGCTAACATGCAAGTTTTATTATTGAGAGTGCTGGTTTAAAAACTAGATTTTTATTGGTCTTTAAAGATGCAAATGTGTGTGGGGGGTGGGGGAGACTACAATATCTCTTTTACACAGTTCTCAGTTGTGACAAAAATCTATATTTCTTAACTCATTTAGCTCAGCAGCCTGTTTTCATTCTGCCTCTTAGCCTGCTTGGAACGCACATTAAGTTGATTAAGACTCGGCTTTTTTCAATTCTGTTGGTCCTGTTGTGTTCTTAATTAAATTATGTTCAACATGTAGGAGCTGGAGGACATGCTTCCCTCAAGGTCAGACGCACCGATGATCAGCGGCGACACAGAGGAGGTTGACCTGCAAGATTACGACGCCAGCCAGGGCTCCTCATCAGGCGGCCGTCGAGAGGCGTACAACGACAGCTCAGATGATGAAAGCAGCCACCATGGACCTGGAGTACAGTGTGCTCATCAGTAATCTCTGTTTCTCAAACACACACACACACACACATATCCCATTCTACTCGTGAAAAGGATTGACTGCAGAATAACAAAGGCTTAAATGTTGTTGTGGTTGGGGCATCAAGAAGTTTTTCATCTCGTCACCTGTTATGAATCAAGTCTTCATCTAATGGGAGCTTCAGAGCAGAAAGAAAAGTACTTTGATTTTCGAGTGTGCGACTTGCATTTTGTTTTTCATAGTATTTACAATAATTTAAAACTAATGAGCGTACAGAGAAAGCAGCTGAGCAATGTGACGTACCGGTAGTTTCTTTGTATCATTCATTCGTGGACTAATCCACTCAACACCAGTTTGTTTCTGATTTTTACACCGTTGTTTTTCTTTTATAGGATTTTATTGCTTTTTTCTTTTACATTTTAATTAAAGAAGAAATTTCATTGTGTATATTATTTAAGTGGTTGGTAAGCTGCATCAGCCACTGTATTCTGAACAGCATTTTTTTTTTTTTTTAAAGGAGCAAAAATCTTTTGTCAAAACAAGCAAAAAAATAACTATAGTCCATGTGCATGTAAAAAGCTTTGGTTCTTGCACTTACTGAACATAAAGTAACACCCTTAAGAAATGTCTAAGATTATTATTGTTCAATAAATTGTTGAAATATCAAGTTTTGTCTAGAGCTTTTTTTTTATTTTTAAGATTGAAACCTACAAAAGTAGTCTACTTCCAGAGAAATTTTATAGAATGTGTTCAGTTGTAAATTAGTACATTACGTATGTAAAAGCCAGTTTGCTTTTTGTACAGAAGACACAGTCAAAAACCAGTCGGCGTATTTGAAAACGCAACATTAAAAAAGTGATTTTCAAAATACCTTTTGTACGAGCTTAGAAACCTGTGTGGCATCAACCTTACCATCTGCTTTTTGGTTTTCTAAACGTTTCAGTAAAAATAGACTAAAAAAATGTCTAAGTCTTTGTATTATTACTAAACCTGCAGATTACAGTACAATTATTATTATTTTTTTACATTTATTTTACCAGGCAGCACGGTAAAGCTGCCACCTCAGTGAGGAGGTCACTGTTAGCCCCACATCCCAAATAAGTTGAAAAGGATGTGCCGTGCAGAGCAGGAGCAAAGAAGAAAGAAGCATCTCTTCCATTGATCATGATGGGCAATGTGAGATCGCTGGGAAACAAGTTGGATGAACTTCAAGCCCTAACGAGGACCCATCCAGAGTATCATCATCAGGAATGCAGTGTTATGTTGAGACATGGCTGAAGGATCGTATTCCTGACTCCAGTGTCTTCCTGCCAGGCTTTCTGACCAAATGAGCAGATAGAGATTTAAAGGTGCTATGTGTAACTTTCTGTAGAGTGCAGAACTTAGAAAAATTTTCAACAGGCAACATTCTGATCCCTCCCCTCTGCTGGCCCTGCTGAAATACAAATTCAAGCTCTGTTTTTATTGACTGATTCAAATTCAAGCTCTGTTTTTATTGACTGATTCAAATTCAAGCTCTGTTTTTATTGACTGGTTACAAACTCTGTTTTAATGGCGGGTCACTCTGTGTTTTTAGTGTTTTTATAAATGCTGATAGAGAAGCAAGGGGACTAGTTTTTTTCAGAGATTACTTTGTCTAACATCAGTCTGTCAGTAGATAGTGACAGAGTGAAGAAATATGTTAAAAATATATTGTTAGAAAAGTTAGACTGCATTACAAAGTTACATAGTGCAGCTTTAAAGAGTGGCAAAAGAAAAAGGTGGGTTGGCAGTGCTTGTGAACAACAGATGTAATCCAGGACATGTTGCTGTGTCTGCTGTCCAGATATTGAACTGTTAGCACAAAGTTGTCCATATTATTTGCCAAGAAAGTTCACCAGTGTTATTTTGGCAACTGTTTACATTCCACCCAGAGCTGCTGCTAAGACTGCGTGTGATGTCATCAGCTCTGAGGTTGCTAAGCTAGACAACACCCTAGTGAAGAAGAAAAAAAGACAACACCCTAGTGTGTTTCTGGAGATGTTATCAGGGGCGTAACTTTAGGTCTAACATTGGGGGGGGTTGTGCTCTCTACTTATTTATTTATCGAATAAATTACTTTTTTTTTAAATGATTCGGGATATTTTAGGGTTAAAATATATTGTAATGCTTTTACTGCGATTACTGTAACAGGTGACAAAATAAGTGTTAATTGTGCAAAAATAAATTACCAAACAATTTATTATAAAATATGTAAAATGTAAAACAAGCTTTAATAAAGTACTTTACTACTATTTATTACATCATCATCCCAACAACATAAACTGAGTGATGTAAATATAATCTGCACACAAAACATGTTCAATCAGGGCTCAAAATGTTTAACTGTCAAAGAAATGTGCAAGGAAATAAAGTATCACTCTACAATTTTGTGCAATGCTGGGCATCTTGGAAGTAAAAGCCAGACAAAAAACATGAAGAATAAACAAACAGCATCTTGTGCCACAACAAGCAAGCCCCCACCAAACACCTTGATTGTTGCCATGGAGGAGCTTGGGCTATCATTTGAAAACGCCACACCACCCAGTGCAGCTTCAACACCTGTACATATGGATGGTATGCTTGGAGGGATTTTTATGTCCCTTACATTTATTTAATTTCACTGATTATGCATAAGTTATAGTTATACATAAGTCTTGGCATCCTCAGTAAATTTCAGACAAAGTTGTTGCAAGGCTTGCATTTGATATTTGAAAAACTAATTTCTAATCACTTTAATTTGATTTTTATTTTGACAGCCTCCCCATCAACCAGTCAACTCCAACAATTCACCATTAACGTACCAGCTCCATCTCTCTGAGGACTGACCAGTTCCACCAACCTGGTGTCATTTCTTAGCCCATCGCTCAGTCAATCTGAAAAGATGAAGATGGACATGAATGTGATAATTTAATTAAAAATTGTTACAGTTCTACAGTTTATTGATGCTGATATATTCTTTGTAATAATTCTTATTTCTTGTTCTGTCTTGAAAGAGAGTCTAATCTGAACTTGACCCATGATTACCATACGCTAAACAAATAATATAAAACACATTTAAATTAACAGTCCTGCAGTAAATACCAATTTGTGAAGGTTATGGTGTTAAAATAATTATTCAAACATCTTGATTCAACAATTTATGCTGCAGTCTTTGACGAAGGTACAGTATCTATAATTTGAACTAAATTAAACAACATCAATCTCTCAGAAAAAAAGGCTAAGTATTTTCTAGTTAAGATTTCAGTAACTGGAATTACCATAAAATAATAAAAAAAAATAACCTTTCAAATTTAAGCTGTACTGAATATTTTAAAACGCTGAATTAGACATAAATACATCAATTTAAACCAGTCATGATGGCAGAACTAGCTGCAGTTAAAACACAACTAGTAATTTAACATGAAGTATTAATGTTTATAAACTGGTACAGAACAGTCATCTAACGCTTCACAATGGCAAAAAATATTGTATTTACATCAACTTACCGGAGAAAACACGTCTGAAACATCAAGAATTAACTACGTTCAATGGTAGAACCGCTGCTGGCTGCTGTTTGAAACATGGAGCAGCTCCGTGACCCACGTGACTTCCGCATTCCATTCTTACAATGGGACTCTATTGGAAGTGTCGTCCTGTAGCCGGTGGGATGGGTGATACCAAGTTTTTTGCAGGGGAGGGGGTCAGTCCTCAGGGAGTTTGCTTAAAAACACGCAGCAATTTTACTAAAAAAATTAAATGAATAAAGAAAATCAATTATTGATGTAAGATATGTATAATGATGAAATGATGTCATTTTATTGGGGGGGTTATATTGACTGGATCAAATTATTGGGGGTGTTATAACCCCCCCCCCATCCCCCGTGTAAATTACGCCTATGGATGTTATCATGTCTCACTCTCTGCTACACTTCAGATATTCCAACAGTCTGTCAGCTGCTCTACCAGAGAAAACAAAACGCTGGACTTGTTTTATGCAAATGTCAAAGATTCCGGTTCCGGTGAGCTGATGGACGCTGCTCCCCCGGCTTCTCTGTAGTCTTTTTATCATCAAACTGACCCGTTTTTCGAACAGGACTAAAGTTATCTGAGCGGCCCGCTACCTTAAAACGAAGGACTGTCCACCTCTGTGGGAATCGTTGTGCTCACCTGGAGGTTACGCTCTGTTGCTTTGAAGTGCCGCAGGAACCGGACCGGAGCAGAACTGGGTCAGTGACAACCTCAGCCTCTGCGGTCAGCCTCATCGCTTTTCGCTGGGGTTGGCCTCGTGTTGTGGGCTGCGGAGGACCAGACGAGCAGGGTGACGTGCTGAGGAGCGGAGTGAAGCGCAAAGGTGCGCTGTTTGGTGCTCGTGAGGAGTCTGGCCGGAGTTTTCATCGCGGCCTTGGATGATAATTTTAGGATCACGCTGTTGCTCCCTGCTGACCTGAAACAGACTAGGATCATGCCTTTCATTTCAGGAGGATTCTCTGGCAGCTCACTCTGCTATTTGCTGCAAATTATCTGTCTACCTGTTGATTCTGGACCCAACTTGTTTCCCATGGCTGCATCAATTCATCTTCACGGGGGGGCTGGAGCCCCCCTCAGTTAACTCAAACTGCAGTTGGGCCACCTCGTCGGATTTGTTTCCCCATCTAATTAGTGACGCTTTATGGTCTGAGACTTTTCTGCACAGATCTCAGACTATTTGGAATCACTGAATCTTGTTAACACATCTGGGTCTGCCCATCACTGCAACTTTCACTGTTTTTGGGTTCTGAATGATCGCGTCTTCATTAATGTTTCTCATGGTTCAATTATGGGGGCAAATTGTCACTATTAACTCCTGTAATTACACATCAGTGACAAAAAAACTCAAGAAAATGTTTTATTTATATTAGGGGCGGCCGTGGCACAGTGGTAATGGCAGTCGACCCCCGATCAGAAGGTTGGAGGTTCGAATCCCGTGTCCGCCCACCATGTGTCGTTGTGTCCCTGGGCAAGACACTTAACCCCAAATTGCTCCCGGTAGGTCTGGATGGCGCCTTGCAAGGCAGGCTACCACTACCGGTGTATGAATATCTGAATGAATGGGTGGATGGTTGGTATTGTAAAGCGCTTTGGGGCTCCTCACAGGGGGCTGGAAAGCGCTATATAAATAAGCTCCATTTACCATTTACCATTTCGTGTAAACTCCGCCTTTTAAAAGCTACGCTATTGGGTTGATCCCTTGCGTCGCGCCATAACACTGAAGACTTGTAGTCCACGCCCAGGGCTGGACTGGGACAAAAAATCGGCCCGGGCATTTTGAGCAGAGTGGCCCACAGTGATGGCGTAGTTACATTGAAAAAGTAACTTAGTTAAGTTACTGATTAGTCCTTGGGAAAAGTAACTTAGTTAAGTTACTGATTACTTGATTTGGAAAGTAACTAAGTTAGATTACTAAGTTACTTTATTAGTTACTTTCAGCAGCTGCTAACAAGAACCCTCTGTCACAATACATAAAAAATTTAAATGTTTTAATAAAATAATTACCAATTAAAAATATTCAAAAAACATAATGGTCTTTCTTGACTTTATAAAACATAAATACTTTTGATAAAAAATAAGGTATTTCTTGATTTCAATATCATAAATGAAGGTTGAATGAATAAAGAAATACTTGCTTTATATAAAAAAAATAGTGTCTTTACTTCACTAAACAAATAATATGTTTACAAAAAAGACTTATAAAATGATTATTTTGAAAATGTTTCAAGTGAACAATACGTTTGTATAGGCCAACTCTTTCAGGGATGAAGATGTTCACATCCTTGATAGAGAGGAACGATGGTTTGAGAGAGGAGTAAAGGAGGTCATCTTTGTGAAAAGAAACTGTCCATCATTAAACAGAGGTGGAGGCCTCTGGGTTCAACTGTCCCCCTCTTACAATGCTGTTGTTGCTAGTATCACTCAGCCCTCTGTGAATAGCAAACAACCATCAGGGTGCTAATGATCCATTGTTAGGCTGATGGTCCTCCTTGCTCATGTGAGCAGCTGGTTTCAGCTGTCATCAACAAACTGGTTGATCCACTGTGAGTCAAGTCAAGTCTATTTTATTTATATAGCACAGTTAAAACAGATAAACTGTTATCAAGGTGCTTCACACACACAACACAAAAGAGGTTTAAAAATGTACAGAACAGTATCACACACCAATGGTAAAAATTATGATATTAACAGCGGTAAAAGTATAATAAAAATGTATAAGAGCAATATTAAAATGAAAACACAGTAAAAAAAATATATACACTACGTCAGCTCACACAGTTTGAAATAATAGAGAAAAGATGATTTTTTTAGCAGGGATTTGAACATGTGAAGGGAGGAGGCCTGTCTAATGTTGGGGGGCAGGTTGTTACAGAGTTTCCACAGTGAGAGGGTGATATTTATAAGACTGAGCTGAATACAGCACCTCAGACTGAGGAAGTCTTTCTGATGAAAGATGAAACGTTTCTACAATTGTTTTGTTTTGTTTTTTGAATGTCCAGAGGCCCAGACATAGTTTTTTTTTAGATTTTTACCTGGATTATTGAGCATGCATCAGGGTCATCAGCACAGACTCCTTAGCTCCTTAGCTGCATGTGGATTTCCTTGAAGAGGAAGAGAACAGCTGCTAACTTCTGGAAATAACACACAAAGAGGTAAAAAAAAAGTTAATAAGATTATAATTTTAAATTAAAAAGGTAATAGTACAGTAATAGTAAAAGAACAATACCTCTTTTTGAGCAGTTGAGGTGGTTGAATCTCTCATCTCTCATCATCAGGGCTCCAGGACATGCTGACACTACTGTATCAGTCTGAGTTTTTTCATAAAGTGCTGAAGTGTTGACGTGATGGAAAACGTCTTAGCAGCGTTCAGTAAAGCCTGCAGCACATCAACAACATTTCAGACATGATTCAGAGATCATTAAAAACTCCTATTTGTGTTATTGATCTGGAATGATTTGAATTACCTGAGAAAAGTTGCAGCTGCTGATCGGTGTTTACAAGCTGTTTTCTTCGTTCACGTTCGGATGATGTGGTTAGTCCGTTCAAGTGACGTGTGTTGCTGCTGCAGGTCTTGTGAAACCGCGTCCATGCACAGCTTTAATTTGCGCAGGTCTTTTAACAACAGGAGACCGCAACAACATGCTAATACTGTAATGCTAAGTGCTAACGCGTGCTGCCTGCAAGATGCCGCGCTGAAACTAGGTCGCATAGAGCAGACGTCACGTCACTCCTTGATGAGTCCTGTCTCACTCGTCGTCCTCTCAGGCTGCAGCCTGCAGGTAGGAGGGAACTTTCAGCTCCGTGTGAGCACCTCACAGTCCAGTTTCTGTCAGGCACGCTGGTGTCAGGTTTCAAGGGAAGGGGCTGGACGGAAGACTGCTGAGAGATTTCATTGGATTAGCTCGAGATCGTTCAAGAAAATCAACCAATCGGCCGTCGCGATTGACAAAAAAATATCTATAATTTATTTTTTTGGTTCATGAGTGACAGCGGCCCATAAATCGCATAAATCACCGACGGCCCACCGGGGATTTGCCCGGTACGCCCGAATGGCCAGTCCAGCCCTGTCCATGCCCACCTGCTGTGGGCCCCGCCCTCCGGTCCATTATAATAGCACCCGTGGACCGTGATTCTGCTACCATTTTTTCTTCACTAGTGTATATTAACACAACAATTTTCAACATTAACTCAAGGACCACTTTCAAGACGTGCCCCGTGTGCGTGACGGGGTACATCTTGTCAACCGACCCACATCCTATATGTGAGGCTTGCTTGGGAGCTGCCCACTCTCAGCAGGCTATGGAGCCATAGTTCTCCTGCCACGCGTGTACATTTCTGCCAGCGGAGGAGAGAACGCGCCAGTTCAACCTCTTCCACCTGGCGGTCGAAGAGTGTCAGCCGAGGGGAGACGTGTCCTTCGAGGAGATGCTGGAGGAGCTGGACACGCTCACGTCTCCCTCGGAGGCAGCTAGCTGTGGCGAGTCGGCGTCTCCTTTCAGAGGCTTTGGACTCGCTTCACCATTCCTCTCCGGCGCAGAGAGAGCTAGCGGTGGGGCTCCGACCTGTCCTCGTGAAGGTGCTGCCCCATCCTCCCAACGACAGAGCGGAAACTGACAAAGCCCGAGATCCAGCCTGCTTCGGGGGTATGGACCCAGGGCCGCCTCCGCACTCCGTAACTGGGTCGACACATAGCCGAGCATCCTCGCCAGATGGTGGCCAGCCGGAGACACCTCCAGCAACCGCCTCGAGCGCACACACCACCCTGCTCAGCACCCTCCCCGAGATCATCAGGAGGTCAGCAGAAGTCTGCGGGTTGGAGGCATGGGCTCCTCCAGCGGCAGCCCAGGCCGCTTCACCTCTGTTGGCGGGAAGATTTGCCACGCAAAACAGTGGGCACTCGGACCCGGTCTGGCCATGTGTCGCGGCTGTCTCTGCCCTGCTCCAAGGCGCAGCCAACGAGCCATTAAAGTTGAAGGCGCCGGTCTCGACGTATGCGCCCATCACTAAAGTTCAGGGCTTTACGGACCAGGTTTATCCCAGCATTCCCCCCCTGGAACCCACACTGTCGGCGGTCTTCGGCGTAAGAGCTGCGAAACGTGGGCACCTGGATCACCCCGCCAGCGGCAAACTACCAGCTAACGGGCAAGCTGACTGACAACATACACCAGTGTTTGTCACAGGTGGGAGCTGCCACGAACAATGTCATGCTGCTGGCCTTGTACATCTCACAGCAATCTGATGATGAGAACATCGGCAAGGCGGCGGACACCATTGCCAACCTATGCGAGGCCCTGGCTACGTGCTCGGCACACATTTCTTCATGGGCGACACTCCTCCAGCGGCAGCTATGGCTGAAACTTTCCCCATTGATCCCGGAGGAGGTAAAGAAACAATTACTCGAAGGCCCCGTCTCTCCGGACGGTCTGTTTGGGCCACACTTTAAGAATGTTTTTAATCAGCTCCAGTCCTCATCTGAGGCACTGGAGCAAGTTCAAAAACATGTGACTCCCTCACGGACAGACCCCCGTTCAGCTCGGGGACCTGTCCGGTACCGGGACCAGGCCAGAACGTTTCATCAGCAACAACGACGGACATCGCCTTCAACCACGTTTGTCGTGCCCAGGCCACCAGCACCTGCCAGGGCCCAGCCGTCCCACTTCCAGAGACCTGGGTCCTTCCGTGGCAGAGGCAGGCAATCACCCTCATGGTCAGGCTAGGCCCAAGACGTGAGGAAGAGACACTTTAAAAAATGTTGGTGTACCTGGGGTGTATTGGGCTTTGAGGACAGTGTTTTTGGTGAGAGCAATAAATTTACTGTCTCAAAAAACAGAGTGTCTTATTCACATTGGTTGAATTTGTAATAAATCTATAGGTCGTTTGTGTAATCAAACACGAGGTCAGTTTACTGACTTACCTATAGTTTAGATGAAAGATCCGAGCAGATTTTATCTACACAAACCTACCATCAGTTTCACGGGGTCTCAACTTTTTCAGAATAAATCAATAAATCGGTGATGTGATTAGCCAGAAATGTAATTTCACGAGAGACTTCAATTTATGTTGGTCTACCAGAAAATAGACCTTTTATTGAAATAATCACAAAATTACAATAAACATTTGTATCGATATTAGCTCTGATTTACTAACTACGTTGACAAGAATTCAAATTAAAACAAACAGACAGTTAGAAACTTTTCTGTTGGCACATTACTTACAGTTTACATTTAGAAATAAACATAAAGAGTTAAGGAGGAAGAATAAAGAAAGGAAATGGTTGAATCTTATCTTGAGATTTTAACCAGAGTGGCTCATCCTCTGTTTGGTTTCGGTTGGACATCCGTACCGTGATGAAACGACGTTTACCTTTGTGAAGATTTTCTTATCTCGACTCTAGTAAAGTAGTCAAGCCAGACGCGCATGCCGGCTGCGTTTTACAGGCGACACATTTTCATCCTGCCACGGTCTCGTGAGGTCTGCAGAAGCCTCCCAGAGTAATGTTATCAGCTCCGGTTTGGTTTCAAGATAACTTCCAAGAAAAGTGTTCACAGCTTGGAGCAGTGACCCTCGAGGCTAACAGCTGACATGCTGTTGGCCTCGCTGAAGACGTGGGCCTTTGACTGATGGCCGGGACGTACAACAGCTTGGAGAAAGACGTCCATGCATCTTTCATTCTCCCAGAGAACTCACTGTTGTTGAGTTGTGGTTCCCTTTTCACTCTAAGAATCAACAGGAAGTGTCCCTTTAAGACGGGGGTGTGACTTAGTCACATACTTCCTGCTGATTGGTTATCGTACCCCTAGAGAGGGTGTGACTTTGCAAGTGAGTGAGTTTGAGTGACAGATGATAGGGTAGACAATACATAGAAAACATACGTCAGTTGATGCAGGTGCATGTGAACAAGCCATGTAATTTGTTTTGAGAACAGATTCATTGTTTTTAGAAAGGACGGGAGACAGAAAGCAAATTATGTCTGGAACTTTTCCTTCGTTCCAAAAACACTTCAAACAAATACGACGGATTGTTCAGTCAACTTTAAGACAGTTATTCTGCACAGAGCAGACAGTTTAGAGCAAGATCATTCTGAGATGTTCTCTTAACTTTGGCATATTTAAAATATACCAGCTTAGTAAAATCATCATTAAATGACAAAAATATACTGTTGATCAATTCTGAATTAACACACATTAAAGAGAAAGTTCAATCTGATTAATTAGTGTCCATTAATCCAAAATAATTGTAACAAATAGTGTCCACTCGTCTCCTTGAGGGCTTCAAGAAGGTGTAACACTGAGAGTTTCAGAGAGATGCAGAGAGGTGTACTTGAAGGTCAAGACAGAGGGCCTATATCACTACAAATTCATCTCTCTCTATTTATGCAAACACATCTCCCACAGTAAGTACAGAAGTTGTTTCAAAACAGTCTTTTAAAAATGATCAGAAGGTGAAAATGAGTTGCTACGAACGAACAGAAAACCGCTATGCAGCTGCAGGTGCACCTGCTAGCGGTGAACCCTCTGTGAACTCTGTAGCCCCTCCTCCTCGCACGACGGACAAATATCTGAAATTACAGAGTGGTAGACTGTTTAAACAATGCAGAGATCCATCTGCCCTGTTACAATCGTTAAAAACTCATGAGCCTGCTCCAAGCAGGACTTTTTCATCTTCTCCTCTTACAAGCCGAGCTGAAACGTGCACAGGTTGGAGCCGTGACGTAACAGCTGACAAACAGCCCTTTCAAGTCCGGCCTCCCTTGGGCCATTGCGGACAAAATCCGCTTGGCGGCGGTAGAGGCCAGGCTATCTTCTCCCTTGCTTCAGAACACAAAAGCCTCTCCTTTAACCGCACACAGCGCTACGTGGCTAAACACTTGCTCGTTGAACATCTGGTTGAAAAGAGTAATTTGCAAAGGTTACACCCTGCAGTTTTTAATGGCGCCGTCGAAATTCAACGGGGTGTTAGAAACAAAACTGCCATCTCCAGAGCAAGGAATTGTTCTCCAGTCGGAACTGAAGGAGTTATTAGTAAAATACACCATTTCCAAAGTCCCCCCAGGGGAGGAGGAAACCGGTTTTTACTTGAGGTATTTCCTGGTTCCGAAGAAACCAGGCGGGTACAGGCCTATCTTGGACCTGTCAGTTTTCAACAAGTACATTATGAGTTGTACTTTTCACATGCTCACATAAAAACGTGCACTGGAGTACATGACATGGGGGGAGTGGTTTGTCTCGATCAATTTAAAATATGCATATTTCCACGTCCCGATAATAAACAAACACAAAAAGTTTCTCAGGTTTGCGTTTCAGGGGGTTTGTTATCAATTCAATCGGCTTCTGTTTGGTTACGCGCTCACTCCTTGGACCTTTTCCAAGGTTATCAAAGCAGCGTTGCACCCCCTGCGTTCAAAAGGAATGAGAATATTATTCTATTTAGAAGACCTTCTGCTCTTGTCCCGTTCCAGGACGGAGACAGAAACACAAACATCTGTACTGGTGAAGCACCTGTCTCATCTGGGTTTCACAATAAACTGGAAGAAGAGTTCTCTGATCCCAGCTCAGAAAATAACATTTTTGGGAGTGACTCTGTGCTCAAACAGCATGACAGCTGTCTTATCAGAGCATAGGAGAGATTTGCTGACGTCACTGCTCCAGCGTGTTCAGCCCTACAGGACGGTAACAGCTCTAACGGCGATGAGACTGTTGGGAACCATGGCTGCCACACACGCGGTGGTGAGACTAGGTCTTCTGCACATGCGCAGTCTGCAATGGTGGTTCATTCGTTTGAGAATCAACCCAGTACGTCACAAATGGCATCGGGTCACGGTGCCATAGTCGGTGGGGACGGATCTGGACTTTTGGGGGAATCCCAGGATTTTATCAGAAGGAGTTCCCCTGAGCAAAGTGACGTCATACAGGGCGGTCTTCAACGACGCGTATCTTTCCGGTTGGGGCGGGACTTACCTGTCACATTCAGTGGTCACATTCAGTGGGGGGGGGGGGGCATGTCCCTTCACAAATGTTCTGGAGCTTGTTACTGTTGTTACTGCTCTCAGGGATTCAGCCCAACCCTAGACCCCCCACTAACTACTACAGTACACCAAGTGACTTTAAAAACATGTCAGGTCTTCATTTCTAGCATGTAAACGCTTGTAGCCTTCTGAAAAAACTTGATGCCTTGAAAATTCGGGTCAGTTCTTCTGGGGCAGATGTGATCTTCATCTCTGAATCTTGGCTCAACTAATCTGTTCTGAATAATGATCTGGTAATCAATGGATTTAATATCTATCACTGTGACTGTCAAAAAAAGGGGTGGAGTCGCTATTTACATCAGATTCTTTGGTTTCCAGTCTTGTGTCTGCTAAAATAATCCCAAACCAGTTTGAGGTCTTAAGCCTGGTTTATACTTCTTGTCTCATGTCTTTTACCCCCTGTTGAGTGAAAAAAAGTTGTGCAAATCCCGTCTGCACTCCCGCTGCGATCCCCTGGTGACAGCCGTCTTGTACATGGCCCCCAAGCAGAACTCCTCGATGCAGAGGTTGCGGCTCGCAGCGTGTGATTGGTTCAAAGTTTGTGGGCGTTTTTTGTTTGCGCCTTTCAGCGCGAGCTGAATTTCATTAAAATATAACTACAGAAACACAAAAAAATGTGTTAGCTGAATATATATATTAGTGTTTCTGAGTTCAATTTTTGTCAACAACTGATTACAAATCAGCTTGTTTTACATGGGTGTAGCCAGGTTTTTGAGGGGCGATCCGTTAAAAGGAAAAGTGGAACAGCAACAGAGCAACATACCCATTGGCTCAGTTGTAGAGCGTTGGTTTGGCGCTTCAAGCCTTTTCTCGACTCGGGTTCGAATCTCACCTGGTAGAACTTATTTTATGTTTGTCTTTTATTGGGTAAAAAAAGGAGTTAATATGCCTGTGGTTAATACAGACTCCTTTTTTTTAATCCAATAAAAGACAAACGTAAAATAAGTTCTACTAGGTGAGATTCAAACCCGAGTCGAGAAAAGCTTTGGAGCGGAAACCCTACGCTTTTCCAGTGAGCCACCGAGGCGTGTTGCTATTTTAAGATCACTGTTTCCTTTAAACAATCCGTCCCTCATAAGATCCTGGCTACGCCCATGATTACGGACTCACAAATCGAGGTAATGGAGCCTATCATTATATTAAATCCGTTTGTCCTGATAAAATATGCAGTGGGAGTGCGCGTGACGTATGCAGTGGGAGGGAAGAAGGAGGGATTATCCCCACGTCTTAAAGAAGTATAAACACTCAATGCGGTCGGTGACACACACGTAATTACGTCAGCGCTGGGTTCACTCAACGGGTGGTAAAAGATGTGAGACAAGAAGTATAAACCAAGCTTTAGTTATAAACATCACTTTGAATGGAGGCCAGATCTTATCTGTAGTGGGTTGTTATCGTCACCCCTCAGCAACACCTGAGGCTCTGTCCTCTCTGACAAAATTCCTAGGAAATTTAAAATTCAAAGAGATTTTTTTTTGGCAGGAGATTTCAACATTGACTGGTATAAGTCAACCTCCCTCTGTGATAAATTCAAGGAAAGTTTTCTATATCACTCAATCTAACTCAACTTATTGACTCTCCCACTAGGCCAAACAAAAACTGTCCTAAAAATCTTCCATCCTAGACCTGTTTCTAACAAATACACCTCACAAATTCCCTGGTACAGGTGTATTTGCTGACATTTTAAGTGATCATTGTATGATAGCAGCTCTTAGAACTATTAAACTTCTACCTTCTAAGCCCAGATAATTCAAAAAAGGGATTTGAAACATTTTTGTGAACAGTCATTCCTCTGGGATCTATCCCACTTTGATTGGCAACATATTCTATTAACCAACAACGTGAACACTGCCTGGAACTATTTTCATAATACAAAGCAGAGGTGGCCGACCAATAGGGGGCGCTAGGGCGCCGCCCCACTGGAAATTCGGGACCATGTTACATTGAAGACTTTTTTTAAATTGATAAAAATGAAATAATAAAATAAAAATATTTCGAAATATATGCATACTACTGTATATGTTTTTAGTTGTGTAGGATAAATATTTTATGAGTAATGATAAGTTATATTGTTTGTTTCAAAAAACGTTTTTTGATTGGTGATGTATTTCCTGTTTTGGAGGTGCTCTGATCTTATCCATAGACTCTCATTATAAGTGGTGCATGCACAGTTATTCCACGACATTACAAAACTATGGGACCATGCTGTGCGCAGTTTTCACCGCCCTGAACACTTCTAACATGAGCTCTGCCTACCAATCGCGTGTTTCTGGCAGTTTCTTTATTTATTTAAAAAAAATGTTGTCTGGAAAATTAGCCGTGCGGTCAGTGATTCAAGCAGGCTTGCTCAGGTAAGTTTTAAATCATTGAAAGCCCTTTATCTAATGTCTATTTGCATTTCTGACTGATATGCCTCTCAAATTAGATGGCTGTTTGTAAAAGCTGACTGTTTATTCTAAAAGTGACAATTGGTGATTTTTTTTTGGAGCTAACATGTTAATGCTAGCCTTTATTTAATGCTTATATTATTATATTACCATTCCTGACTGATATCCTCTCCACTTTATGGTGGCTCTGTTTGTGATAAAAGCCTTCAGCTGACTGTTTATTCTAAAAGTGGAAACTGGTTAGTTTGTTTTTGTCTTTGTTTGTTTGTGGAGTTAGGTTGCCAGCGCAGGTTATAGTACAGTATTGGACTCTGATGGCTACATTTATTTTAATTTGCTTATAAAAAAATGATCAAACATTAATAATTTTATATACTAAATGTCACTTGTGGTGTTTTACTATTTCTTAACACTGTATTGATCTGGAGAATGAAAACAAAGCCTCTTGCAAGTAGAAATGCAGAAATGTTTTAATCTCACTTATTTTCCTTTCTATAATTTATATATAATTTATTTATTTATAGTGTTTGTTTTGTTTGTTCTTTGTTGTTTTAGTGAGTCAAATTGGCTCTTCTCATCCTGAGCATTTAATTGTTCTGTTGACCTTGTATTAATCTGCATTTGATTAAAAAAAACTGTTTGAACTTGGGGGAAAAAAATTCATTTTGGAGAAATAGCCCCCCCGGTGGACATTTCACGGGCCGCCACTGATACAAAGTAGTTTATTTTGTGAACAAACGCTCCTTTCCACCAGTTCAGGATAAAGGGACGTGACAGCCCCTGGTTTACTCCTGAACTAGCTGACCTCCTGCACAAGAGAGATGCATCTTTGGGCCGCAGCAAGAAAATCTGGCTCAGACACTGATTGGTTGAATTTTCGGAAGTTGAGGAATAAATGTACAACTGCCATCAAAGCTGCAAAACGTAACTATTTCTTATCTCAGACCTCCAAAAATCTAAAAAAAAATTGGAAAACCATCAAATCTCTCTCAGGCATCCCCCAATCATCTGACCTCCCATTACAACTTCTCGTTAACTCTGTTCCTGTGTCAAATAAGCACGACATCCTAAAATGTTTCAACAAATCCAATAATTCTCAGTTGGGTCATCTGGACAGTTTCTTTTTTATAGAAACGTTTCACCCGCTATCTGGAGGGCATCATCAGTCAGAGGAGGAGCATGAACTTTCTTGTTTCAACAAACATTTCGTTGCTTCTAGTTCATTATTTGATGCAGTTACAAATGGAAAATCAGCCTCTTCATTTAAAAATCAAACTTCTACATATCAAATCCCTCCTACAATTCAATCCTCAGTTAATCACACCTTCTCTTTTTCTCCGTTCTCAGTCAGTGAGGTAAATAAATTGTTAAAAGGTCTTGATCCTAAAAAATCTGCAGGTCCAGATGAACTTCCACCTTATTTCTTAAGGCTGGCTGCTCATATCATCGCAGTCCCTGTGACCCACATCTTTAATCTGTCCATAAGCCAAAACTCCATTTCGGATGCTTGGAAAACAGCCTTTGTTCTTCCTTTGCTGAGGCGAACCCACCTCACTGAACAACTATCGACCAATCTCTAAACTCTGCATTTTAGCCAAGGTTCTAGAAAAACTGATAAACTCTCAAATCAAAAATTATCTGGACTCATTTAACATCTTACCTCTTCATCAATCTGGTTTCAGGAAACAACACAGCACAACGACTGCTTCACTGAAGGTTCTTAATGACGTTGTTGAAGCATTGGATGCTAAGGATTATTGTGCTGCACTTTTCTTAGACCTGTCTAAAGCTTTTGACACTGTGGATCATAACATCTTGTGTCATAAGCTCTCAGAAATCGGTTTCTCAGATCACACCATTGGTTGGTTTTCTAACTATCTTTCCGATCGGAGGCAATGTGTTCAACATAATGGTACTTCCTCCAGTTACTTAACAGTCAACAATGGTGTACCACAAGGCTCAGTCTTAGGTTAACCCTCTTTACAATCTACATAGGTAATGTAGGTCAAAGCATCCCTGATGCATCTTTACTCCATTCTCCTTTCTCCATCCTTACTCCATTCTCCTTTCTCCATCCTTACTCCATTCTCCTTTCTCCATGCTGATGACACAGTTGTTTACTGTCGAGCTAAAACAGCTGCTAAGGCTTTCCAGCTTTTGCAATCAGCTTTTGACATCATCCAGTCAGATTTGTTTTGTCTCAAACTTGTCCTAAATGCTGATAAAACCAAAGGGATGCTTTTTTTCAAATAGGAAGTTGGTCCCAGCAGTTCTTCCTCTTATTTTATCCTAAAGGTGTCCCTATTGAGTTTGTTGATTCCTATAAATATTTGGGTATCCTGGTCGATTCACATCTCTCTTTTAAGCTCCACATTGAAAACCTAGTAAAGAAACTGAAAGTTAAACTGGGGTTCTTTTTCAGAAACAGATCATGTCTACACTGAATGCTAGGAAACGCCTTGTAACTGTGACTTTCATTCCCTCCATTGATTACGGTGACATTATCTACCTGAATGCTCCTACAAGCATCCTGCAGATGTTGGATGCTGTCTATCATGGTGCTGGTGAAGATTCTCAGTCGTCCAGGACATGATAAAATCAAAAAGGCGTTCAATACAAGATCAACTGGACTTTATTTGTTGCAGAAAACGTTTCGACTCCTATCCAGTAGGCTTTTTCAATTCAATTCAATGAAACAAACTGTGAGAGTTTGGAGTTATAACAGAACCACGCACCATCATATGTAAATTGCAAGCTGAGGTAACACATACATGTAAATTGACAGATCACACCTTAACAGTAGGGGGTTCCCTTGAGGTCTCTGACAGAAGACACAACACTGTATGTAAATTGACAAAAAACACCTCCCAACCAACAACAGAGGCTTCTCAAAGAAATTTGTTAGTCTAATTTACAGACAAGGCACCTCTGCTCCCATCCGGTGTAAAACGTTTCGGAATCAATCCCAAAACTGAGTTATAAGTCTTGGAAAGTTGAAATCTCAGACCTCCTCCTCTGTTAAGAGAAGGTTTTTCTCTCTTAACATAAACAGCTTCCTTCACACCCCTCTCAAACCATCTGTGCTCTCGGTCTAAAATTTGCACATTCTGGTCCTCAAATGAGTGTCCCTTGTCCGTGAGGTGGAGGTGAACAGCTGAGTTTTGTCCAGAGGAGGTTGCTCTCCTGTGTTGGGACATTCTTTTGTGGATGGGCTGCTTAGTTTCTCCAATGTAGCGGTCTGAGCAGACCTCGCTGCACTGGACTGCGTAAACCACACCACTCTGTTTGTGTGTCGGGGTTCTGTCCTTAGGGTGGACCAGCCTCTGTCTGAGAGTCCTGCTGGGTTTGAAATGTACTGGGATGTTGTGTTTGTTGAAAATCCTTCTGAAATTCTCTGAGACTCCAGCAACATAAGGAATGACAATGTTTTTCCGTCTGTTAGACTTTTTCTGTTCATTATTGTGTTTAGCTAGCCTGGTTAAAACCAGACCCTGTCCTTCACTTCGCTTCAGACAAGGGTCTGGGACCTGTCCATTGAAAAACGATTCTTGCTGGAGGCGTGGGCTCTGCTGATGGCTGCTCCCCCGTGGTCTGCTGAACTTGACTTCAGCTCCGCCTCCTGCTGAATTTTCTCTCGCTCCGTTGTATATTCTGTGTTTATATGATAATAAAACGTCCTAATAAAATAAAATAAAACCATGGAGCGCTGGTCCAACACACCAGAAGACCAGGAAATCTGATGGGACTCGGGCAGCAACTTAAAACCTGACTTTAATTCTCTCGTGACAACCTGAGACGTTTCCTTGTTCAGCGGAGGGAGAGGAGGAGGAGGAGGAGGGAGGAGGGAGCGAACACTTGACTTTTGGGAAAAAAACAAAAGAAAACTCCAGATAAGGGATTAAGAAGGGGAAATTAATAAATTTGTGTCACATATAAAACAGTCCTGCATCGCTTTGAATGAGAACATGCGGCTGCGAGCTGGCTGCGCGCTGGGACAGGTGGGGGCATTTCCTTGTTCAGCGGAGGGAGAGGAGGAGGAGGAGGAGGGAGGAGGGAGCGAACACTTGACTTTTGGCCAAAAAAACAAAAGAAAACTCCAGATAAGGGATTAAGAAGGGGAAATTAATACATTTGTGTCATTTATACAACAGTCCTGCATCGCTTTGAATGAGAACATGCGGCTGCGAGCTGGCTGCGCTGGGACAGGTGGGGGCGTAGGTTAGGGGCCAAAAACTCTGCCCCTTCTGTTCTCTGATTGGTCCGGTCAAAAATCTACCAGAGAAATCCTTGTCTATGAGAGAAGTCCCAGACTGTGCAGTGAAGGGAAATGAGAATTGAGCGGAGCTGTGCAGGAAGGCGAGGGCCAGGCTAGTGTTTAGCAGATTTCCTTGCTGACTTGACAAAAGCCCAGTTGGGATATCCACATGTTTGCAGAGATTTGTTGATGTGTTTCTGTTCCTTTTCCTTCCCTTCTGTCCTTGTGGGGATGTGTTCCGCCCGATGCTGTAAAGTTCTGATGACAGAAAGTTTGTGCTCTGGTGGATGGTGAGAGTCAAACAGGAGATATTGGTCTGTGCGGGTTGGTTTTCTGTAGACTTCAATGTTGAGACTGTCCTCTCCCTCCATATGCACCAAACAGTCCAAAAAAGGCAGCTTATTGTCGTTAGCATCCTCTCTGGTGAACTTGATGTTGTTGTCAACCGAGTTAATGTGTCTGGTGAACGCTTCCACCTCCCTGGCTTGGATTTTGACACAGGTATTATCCACATACTGTATCTGAACCAATGGCTTGGAGTTGTCCCCTCATATGAGTTTAGGGCTCTCTGTTCCACTTCTTCCATGTAAAGATTAGCAACAATGGGTGACACTGGAGATCCCATGGCACAGCCGTGCTTCTGTCTGTAAAATCTGTCATTGAACTTGAAATAAGTGGTGGAGAGGCAGAGATCCAGCAGGGTGCAGATGTGGTCTGGGGTTAAGTTGGTCCTTTTGTCCAAATCCTATCATGGTGTCTATCATGGTGGTGCACTAAGATTCATAACTGGCTGTGATTATCATACCCACTGTGGTGGACCACTAGGGGGCTCTACTCACACCCAGTGGACCGAATGTGTTACAGGATGCTTTTATTGTGAAAGGTCCAGAGGACCGGATGTTGTGTTGGTATATAAGGCGGTGTTGGGTGGTTTTCCCGCCAGTTGAGTAGGAGTTGATTAAAAGTGAAGAACTACATCCCGTCTCCTGTGTCGTCTCTTCACCACCTCCTACACTGGTGACCTACGTGAACTGAATATGACGACATCTGAAGGTCCAGCCAGCTCTCCTCAGCTGTCCGCGGTGGAACCCCCACCGGCGGCCCCGCTCGCTTTTGCGGTGGCCGTTAAAATCCCGGACTTCTGGCTGCACGCACCTCGGTCGTGGTTCGCCCACGTCGAATCACAGTTCGCTCTTCGCGGGATCTCTGCAGACGACACCAAATACCACCATGTGGTCGCTTCACTGGACCCATTGTCCACCCAGCGGGTAATGAGCCTGCTCGAAGACCCTCCTGCACAGGGAAAATACGACGCCCTCAAGGAGCTCCTTCTGCAGCGCTACACGCTCTCAGACGCGGAGCGCGCCGAGAAACTGTTTTCCCTCTCTGATTTGGGCGACGGCACAGCTCTCGAGCTCATGGAAGGCATGTTGTCTTTGAGAGGATCAACAGACTGTGAGTTTCTTTTTCTACACCTCTTCCTCCGCCGGCTTCCGGCTCCAGTGCGCACAGCCCTGGCCAACTCCCCGTTTCTGCAGCAGAAGGATTACCGCTCGCTGGCCCGCGAAGCCGACCGCATCCTGCTGGCTGCGAGGACGTTCGCGGTCCAAGCGGCGGTCCCCGGATCTCCAGCGGCGCCCGAGCTTCAAGCATCGCCCTCAGCGCCGGACGAGCCAGTGGTCGTAGCAGGAGTCGCCCGCAGGCGGTCAGGAGCTGCCTTTTGTTTCTTCCACCAGCGTTTTGGCGCCAAAGCACGACGGTGTGTCCCACCGTGCAGTTTCAAGCCGCAGGGAAACGAGTACGCCAGCGCCCGCTAGCAGTCGCGGCCGTTGGCGACAAGGAAAGGCTGCTTTTCATCGAAGACTCGAGGTCGGGGAGGCGGTTCCTGGTGGACTCCGGCTCGCAGAAGAGCCTCGTTCCCCCGACCGGCTCCGACAGGTTAGCAGAAGGCTGCGGGCCGCAGCTAACCGCGGCTAACGGCTATCCCATCAAGACGTTTGGCGAAAGGTTGGTGACTGTTCGTTTCCATGAACGGGACTTCCAGTGGAACTTTGTGGTAGCTGCTAGCTCAGTCCCTATTTTAGGGGCTGATTTTCTTTGTGCTCACGGGCTCCTGGTTGATTTAGCTAACAGACGTTTGATCGACGCTGTGTCTTTTTCGTCACTGCCTTGTGAGACGCGAGGAGCTGGGCCTTTAATGCATGCTAACTTTTTAGCTTCGGGTAATGTGTTTCAGCGTTTATTGTCTGAATTCCCCTCGCTGACTGTTCCTGATTTTGCAAACACAAACACAAAACATGGGGTCGAACATTATATTCCCACAACGGGCCCCCCGGTGTTCGCACGTGCACGCCGCCTTGATGCTACTAAGCTAGCAATAGCACAGGAAGAGTTTGCTAACATGGAGCGTTTAGGCATCGTGCAACGCTCAAACAGTCCGTGGGCCTCCCCCCTCCACATGGTGCCCAAGGCAGATGGCAAATGGCGACCATGTGGGGATTTCCGCCGCCTTAATAACATCACAGAGAACGATCGTTATCCCATCCCCCACATCCAGGATTTTTCAGTGCACCTGGCTGGGACCTCCATTTTTTCTAAAGTAGATTTAGTACGGGGGTACCACCAGGTTCCTGTGCATGTGGAGGATGTCCCTAAGACCGCTGTTATCACGCCTTTCGGCCTTTTTGAGTTTTTGCGCATGCCTTTTGGTCTTAAAGGTGCAGCACAAACATTTCAGCGGTTGATGGATTCAGTCCTAAGGGGTCTGTCCTTCGTATTTGTGTACCTGGATGACGTCCTGGTGGCTAGCAGCTCGGCTGAGCAGCACTTGTCCCACCTCCGTGAGGTTTTTCAGCGCCTGGCAGCACATGGCCTGATTGTAAATACAGCGAAATGCCAGTTTGGGCTGCCAGTCATTGACTTTTTGGGCCACCGCATTTCTGCAAGTGGTGCCGTCCCGTTACCAAACAAAGTGCAGGCGGTGTCAGATTTCCCACAGCCCCAGTCTGTTAAAGCGCTACAAGAATTTTTGGGAATGGTTAACTTCTATAACCGTTTCCTCCCCAGGGCAGCACAACTGCTGCGTCCGCTCTATGGAGCGCTGAAAAAGAAAAAGCCCAACGACAGCGTGGACTGGACACCAGAACGCCTACAGGCATTTGGTGATGCTAAAGCTGCACTGGCCACTGCTGCCCTTTTGGCCCATCCATCCCCAGCGGCGCAAATAGCTTTAACAACCGACGCATCTGATGTTGCGGTGGGGGCTGTGTTAGAACAGCAGGTTTCCGGGGTTTGGCAGCCGCTTGCATTTTTCAGCCGTACGCTGCGGGACAATGAGCTGAAATACAGTGTTTTTGACAGAGAGTTGCTGGCGCTTTACCTGGCCACACGCCATTTCAGGTTTTTCCTGGAGGGCCGCCGGTTCACTGCATATGTTGACCACAAACCCTTGGTGTTTGCGATGTCAAAAATTTCTGACCCCTGGTCTGCTCGCCAGCAACGCCACCTCGCAGCGGTGTCTGAATTTACTACAGACATTCAGCATGTGGCTGGAAAATCCAACGTGGTGGCCGACTGTCTCTCCCGGGTGCTGATCTCTCCCGTATACGTTGGCATCGATTTTTCTGCTATGGCTGCGGACCAACGTAGCGACGCAGAAATACTCGAGCTCCAGTCCGGGCCCACGGGCCTCGAGTTGGAGGAACGGCAGGTGAATGACGGAGGTCCCCTCCTGCTCTGTGATGTTTCTACTGGCAGGCCCCGCCCCCTGGTTCCAGTTTCATGGCGACGCCGCGTTTTTGACTCCTTACATTCCCTTTCTCATCCAGGTGTTAGAGCCTCGGTGAAACTGGTCAGTTCAAAGTTTGTTTGGCCCGGTCTGCGTAAAGCAGTTAAGGAGTGGGCAGCAGCGTGTGTCCCATGCCAGCGCGCTAAGGTTAACAGGCACACCAAAGCACCTTTGGAACCCTTCTCCATCCCAGGTCGGCGGTTTGATCATGTGCACGTAGACCTGGTGGGCCCTCTGCCTCCATCACAAGGTTTTACTCATCTGCTGACTATGATAGACCGGACCACCAGGTGGCCTGAGGTGGTTCCTTTGACATCCACGACATCTGCAGTGGTGGCCCGGGCATTTTTGTCTACCTGGGTGGCGCGTTTTGGCCCCCCTTCAGACATTACATCAGACCGGGGCCCGCAGTTTGTTTCTGAACTTTGGTCTACCATGGCCAAGGGTCTGGGGACTAACGTTCACAGGACCACCGCTTACAACCCCCAAGCTAATGGTTTGTGTGAACGGTTTCACAGATCATTGAAAGCTGCACTGCGTGCTGCATTGACCGGTGACAACTGGATTGACCGTCTTCCCTGGGTTTTGTTGGGTTTACGTACCGCAACCAAAGAGGACCTGAGCTCTTCCCCGGCTGAACTGGTTTTCGGTCAACCTGTGCGCGTCCCCGGTGAGTTTTTACCTGAGGTACCCTCACCACAGTTTGCTCCACCGTTGCTCCATTTTTCACCTCAGGAGGCCCCTTTTCGTGTCCCTGGCCCGGTACATCATTGTTTACCGCAGTCATTTGTCCCTAAGAGTCTGGAGTCCTCTAAATTTGTTTTTGTCAAACACAATGCACACAGGACACCACTACAGCCTTTGTATGATGGACCGTTTCGGGTTCTTCAACCAGGTCCAAAACATTTCCTTTTAGATTTAGGGGGTCGTACTGAGACTGTCTGTATCGATAGGCTTAAACCAGCTCATGTTGTGTCAGATGATCAGGTTGTTACGGCCCAGGCTCCTCGCAGGGGCAGACCTCCATCCACATTGTTAACGGACTGCTGTCCCCCTGCCAGAGACTCTCAACATCCATTGGAGCCCGAATCTTCTGCAGGCCCTCCTCGGAGCCCTCCGCTTCATCAGACTGGTTCTGCAGGGCCCAGGTTCAGCCGTTCTGGTCGTTTAATCAAACCTAAAATGCGGGACTAGTGATGGACCTTACTGGGTGTTCTGGGGGGGCGTGTGTGGTGGACCACTAGGGGGCTCTACTCACACCCAGTGGACCGAATGTGTTACAGGATGCTTTTATTGTGAAAGGTCCAGAGGACCGGATGTTGTGTTGGTATATAAGGCGGTGTTGGGTGGTTTTCCCGCCAGTTGAGTAGGAGTTGATTAAAAGTGAAGAACTACATCCCGTCTCCTGTGTCGTCTCTTCACCACCTCCTACACCACCACTGCACCCTGTATTCACTGGTTAACTGGACATCATTAACTTCACGCAGACTCTTCCACTGGTATTGGTCTGCTACCTTCATACATCTCCTCCTACATGTCTTTGCGTGAGTGCAGCTACAGCGTGCGCTCTCGGGACATGGTTACCTGCAGTGTTCCGTCAGTGAGGACTGAGCTTGGCAAAAGGGCCTTCTCCTATTCTGCTCCTGCTTCCTGGAATATCTTACAAAAAGATCTGAAGTTCTCGACCTTGACCTCTCTAAATGGCTTTAAGAATCTGTTGGAATCCTGGCAAAAACCAATGCAGACATGTTCCTGTTTTTGATTTTCTTCATTTGCCTTATAAACTTTGTTTTGCTACTTTGACATATTTGTTTTAACTTGGGGGAAAAAAATCTGTATGCCTCTCTTATGATTGTCTATTGTTGATTGTCCAAGGAAAATCTACTGTTGCTGTTGTCATCATTCTTTGTTTGTAGCCAGGTCTCTCTTGTAAATGAGTCCTCGAGGCTCAATGGGATTAACCTGCCTAAATAAAGGTTGAATGAAAATTCATACATCGTTGAAGCAAGACCAACTCTTGGCAAATCCGATCACAATCTTGCTTCTTTTAAAGAGGTCCGCACCCTGCTGGCAGCCAGGAACACTGCCTTCAAGTCTGGAAACACAGAGGAACTGAGAAAGAGCAGGAAAGAACTGGTTGCTGGCATTAAGAAGGCCAAGGCCACATATGCACAGAGAATCGAGGGTCAGTTCACCTCACAAGACCCACGGAGCATGTGGAAGGGCATCAAATGCATAACAGATTACAAAGGCAAGAGCAAACAATGCCCCAAGGACCCATCTCTGCCTGATGCCCTCAATAAGTTTTATGCACGTTTTGAAGACCCAAACAGACCAGCTAGCACCAGACTCACCTCATCACCAGATGAAGAGCATCTCAGAGTGACCGCAGCAGAAGTGAGAGGCAGTCTCAGAAGGATCAACCCTCATAAAGCAACCGGACCAGACAACATCCCAGGGAAAGTTCTGAAGGAATGTGCGGACCAGCTCTGTGAGGTGCTGGCTGACATCTTCACCACCTCACTTGCACTGGAGTCAGTTCCCACCTGCCTGAAGACCGCCACCATCATCCCAGTTCCAAAGAGCTCCACAGTGACTGGTCTGAATGACTATAGACCGGTGGCCCTCACCCCGATAGTCGCTAAATGTTTTGAGAAACTGGTCATGTCTCACATCAAGACAACCGTCAACATCAACGAGGACCCTCATCAGTATGCATACCGCGAGAACCGATCAACAGAGGACGCCATCTCCTCTGTGGTCCACACTGCTCTCACCCACCTGGATCAGAAGGACTCATACGTGCGTATGCTCTTTGTGGACTTCACATCTGCCTTCAACACCATGATCCCCCAAACTCTGATAGACAAACTATCCACACTTGGACTAAGCCCCTCCATTTGTAACTGGGTCCTAGACTTCTTAACAAACAGACCTCAGTCCGTGAAGATCCACAACTTCTCCTCCTCCACCATAACCCTCAGCACTGGCTCTCCCCAAGGATGTGTGCTGAGCCCTCTTCTGTTCACTCTGCTCACATATGATTGTACAGCCACACATCCAGGCTGTCATATTGTTAAGTTTGCAGATGATACAGCGGTGGTGGGATGCATCACAAACAATGATGAGTCCAGCTACAGACAGGAGGTGGAACACCTGGAGAGCTGGTGCAAAGAGAATAACCTTCACATGAATGTGAAGAAGACAAAGGAGATGATTGTGGACTTCAGAAGGAACAAACACACCCACGCCCCACTGAACATAAGTGGATCTGCAGTGGAAGTGGTCTCCAGCTACAAATACTTGGGTGTACACTTGAATGATAACCTCAGCTGGAGCAACAACACCACCAGCCTGATCAAGAAAGGTCATCAGAGACTCTACTTCCTCAGACGGCTGAGACGAGCTGGTCTGAGCAGCCCAGTCCTCACCTCCTTCTACAGGTGTGCAGTGGAGAGCATCCTGTGCTCCAGCATCAACGTGTGGCATGGAGGCTGCACAGTTGCAGAAAGAAAAGCTCTACAGAGAGTGGTGAAGGCTGCACAGAAGTCTGTTGGAGTCAGTCTCCCCACCATCACAGACATTTACACCTCCAGATGCAGGAAAAGAGCCACCTGCATCATGAAAGACCCCACTCACCCAGCACACTCACTCTTTGCCCCACTCCCCTCAGGACGGAGGTTGAGGAGCATCAAATGTAGAACCACTAGACTGAGGAACAGCTTCTACCCTGAGGCTGTTAGACTCATGAATAAATAATCAACACGAATAAACACTGCAAAATATCACATCATGCTGATGCTGATCTGTTTTCTTGTTGCTGTGTTCATTTGTGACCATCTGCTCATACAGACTCGTGTTCGTGCTGCTGTTTATAATGATGTTTTTCTATTACATTAGGGCTTAGTGTATTACTAGTTGATGTTTTTCTTAGTTAATCCTAGATGTTATTACTGTTTTTCTCTTGCATTTGTTGTTGGATGTAACTGGGACCCTGTGTACATAATCTCGTTTTCATCACATGTACCACATGCGGTGCAAATGACAATAAAGACTCTCTGACTCTGACTCTTCTCTGCTCAAAATATAATCCCCTTGTTCAGAGACAACCGGTAATAAAGAGAACAGTGAGAAAATGGTCAACGGAAGCTGAAGAAGCCTGCAGGATTGTTTCGAGGCCACAGACTGGGGTGCACTGTGCCAGCCACATGGAGAGGACATCAATGCCATGACTGAGTGTGTGACAGACTGTATAAACTTCTGTGTAAACAACACCATCCCCACCAGAACAGCGAGATGCTTCCCCAGTAACAAACCCTGGATCACCACTGACCTGAAGGAACTGCTAAACCAGAAAAAATTAAAAAAAACGTTCACCAGCATATTGCTAAACCAGAAACAAAGAGCCTTCAGGGAGGGAGACAGACAATTATTGAGGAGTACACAGAAGCAACTATAAAAGTCAAGACAAAAAACAGCAAAGAGGTGTACATTCACAAAGCCAAGCATAGGAAGCCAATGGGGAAAATGAAGAAATTCTTTCAAAAATGAAAAAGATTATTAATTTGTCAACCGCAGTTCTTATACAGAGAACGAAAATGTCCAAGAGACTCTTCCTAGAACTTATTGTTTACTCGCACGACATTTGTGACAACTTGCAACCAAGGCTGGTGTTGTTACACCATATTTTGTGACCATCGTATATTGTGACCATAGGGGGCGCTGTTTTATTTTTACATCATACTTTGCAATACTTAATAAACACTGTCATATTCTGTGACCGTCTATATTTCCATCATAATCATGATTTTAGTGGGCAGATGTTAATTTTTATTCTTTGGAGGAAGGAGGCTGACTCTCTCCTTCCTCCAAAGAGTAAAAAGTAAAATCTGATCACAAATATCATGACTATTATGGAAATATAGGCTGTCACATAATATGATAACGCTTATCAGATATTGTGACCACACTGTAACTTATATGCTGGTGAAGATTCTCAGTCATCCAGGACATGATAAAATCAAAAAAGCGGTCAATACAGAAACAACTGGACTTTATTTGTAACAGAAGACGTTTCGCTCTTCATCCGAGGAGCTTTCTCAATTCAAAGAGAAGAGTGTGGGAGTAAGGTTTTAAAGGCTGAGATGAGATACACACATACCTATGTAGATTGACAAATCACACCTCACACCTTAACAGTAGGTTTCTTAAGGTCTTTGTTAGTCTAATTCACAGACGAGGCTCCTCTGTTCCCATCAAGTGTGAAAATCGTCAGGGAATCAGTCCTAAAGCTGCATTATACGTTTTTTTGAAAGTTGGAATCCGAGACCTCCTCCTCTGTTAAGAGAAGGCTTCTCCCTCTTAATATAAACAGCTTCCTTCACACCCCTCTCAAACCACCTGTGCTCTCGGTCCAAAATGTGCACATTCTGGTCCTCAAATAAGTGTCCCTTGTCCGTGAGGTGGAGGTGAACAGCTGAGTTTTGTCCAGAGGAGGTGGCTCTCCTGTGTTGGGCCATGCGTCTGTGAAGAGACTATTTAGTTTCCCCAATGTAGAGGTCTGGACAGTCCTCGCTGCATTGGACCAAGTACACTACACCACTCTGTTTGTGTGTGGGTGTTTTGTCCTTAGGGTGCACTGCCTTTGTCTGAGTCTTGCTGAGTTTGAAATGTGGGATGTTGTGTTTGTTGAAAATCCTTCTGAAATTCTCTGATACTCCAAGGGATGACAATGTTTTTTCGTCTGTTCTCCTTTTTCTGATGTGTTTCTGTTCCTTTTCCTTCCCTTCTGTCTTCGTGGGGACGCGTTCGGCCCGATGCTGTAAAGTTCTGATGACAGAAAGTTTGTGTTCCAGTGGATGGTGAGAGTCAAACAGAAGATACTGGTCTGTGTGGGTTTTCTGTGAACTTCAATGTTGAGGCTGTCCTCTCTTTCCATCTGAACCAGGGGTCTGCAACCTGTGGCTCTGGAGCCACATGTGGCTCTTTGGTTCCACTGCAGCGGCTCTTTCAAGCTTTGACCAAAACTGACGTCAAACTGAATTTTATTGGTTGTTATATAAACTATAAAAAAGGACTAGTTTTAGCAGTTTTCCTCTTATTTCTTTTGCTGGAACATGTAGCCTACAAGGAGGGAAAAAAACAACTCATTTTAACTTTATGCTTTATTTCTATACTTAATTTGTCCACAATAAACAAAAAAATACATATAGGTCTGCATAGTTAATATTTTTTTATTAATAATAATAAAATCTACCAGCACCCCCACACACAAGAATCTGGTATTTTCATTTTTCTTAAATTGTAAACATCTAAATTATTAGATCTTTTTTTTTTTAGATTTATAATGTCACCCCTAATGGCCACAAAAGCCCCCTCCAACAAACCTAAAGTAGCCCACGGGCCACCAGTTGATAACCATAGCAGGTTGTTGCGGCTCTGAACACTTTTAATTTAGTGAACAAAGGTGTAAAATTGCTCTTTTGATCGTAAAGGTTGCAGACCCCTGATCTGAACCAAACAGTCCAAAAAAGGCATCTTGTTATTGTTTGCATCCTCTCTGGTGAACTTGATGTTGTTGTCGACCGAGTTAATGTGTCTGGTGAACGCTTCCACTTCCTTGGTTTGGATTTGGACCCAGGTGTCATCCACATATCGGAACCAATGGCTTGGCGTTGTTCCCTCATAGGAGTTTAGGGTTCTCTGTTCCACTTCCTCCATGTAGAGGTTTGCAACAATGGGTGACACTGCAGATCCCATGGCACAGCTGTGCTTCTGTCTGTAAAAACTGTCATTGAACTTGAATAGGTGGTGGAGAGGCAGAGATCCAGCAGAGTGCAGATCTCTGGTCTGGGGTGAAGTTCCTTTTGTCCAAATCCTTGTCTTGTAGAAGTCGTTTTTTGACGGTTTCTACTGCTTCAGAAATGGGTATGCAAGTGAAAAGAGAAGTCGCATCATACTATACAAGAGTTTCTCCCGGGGTTAGCTTCAAATGTTGAACTTTTATTTAGTCTCTTAGAGCCTCTGGGACTCACAAGTCTGTTTTTTAACAAAGAATGCATCAACACAGCATTAGACAATCATAAAAGAAAGCAAATAAATTGACAATAAACAACTGTGTTGTCAGCATAGAAATGTAAGGATGCATCAGGGATGATCTGATGTACATTAGCTATGATTGTGAGGAGGGTGGGTCCCCTTGTGGTGCACCATAGATAACACAAAGGTTAAATTGTGTCATCTAGATCTATTGAACAGATGTGTTTGGCAGGTCATAGACTGAGGAAGTCCTCTGGATTGATGACGAATTGTTTCTCACTTAAAGAAACTGGTCCAGATAATAAAAACTTTATTCATAGTGCACATATTCACATCTGCAGTAGTAATCATAAAGAGTGTTTTGCTACTTCTCTGATACCGGCGTCGTGGCTTAGTTGGTTAAAGCGCCTGTCTAGTAAACAGGAGATCCTGGGTTCGAATCCCAGCGATGCCTTTTACCAGCTGATAAAGAATGGTGTTGTGTTTTTTTTGTATAACGTAAAGAACGAGCGCCAAGTGTTCACCCATACTGTACAGTATATGATTTTTAAGAAGCACGCAGAAGAAAATGGTTAAAAACAGTTTATTTGTGTCTTCAGTCACACAATTTGACCGCATGGGGGCAGCAGTGAAACAGCAACTGTAAACCAAAAGGATTCGGAGACAACAATACGTTGGTGTAGCAATAAAGTCAGACTAATTTTTAAATTGTTCATTCAGAGTAAAAGATACACAGACTTATTGAGAAGAGAGAGAGAGACAGAGAGAGAGACAGAGAGAGAGACACACATCGTCAGACCGGATGTTTGACACTTTTCCCTTCAACATAATTTAATTACACTGTAATTGAATATCATGCATCATGGTTAATTTTAAGAGTTAAAACTTTATTTTATGTTTATATAGTGGACCAAGGAGAACAAAATTAATGAATCCCGTGCAATGGTAGCGACACACAAGCAAATGGAAACACGTTTTTTTTCTTTTCTTAATGATAATTTTTTCCCCATTTCATGAAATCATGTGAAATTTTCCATTTGAATCTAAACTGGCGTTTTATTAACTGTAGGCAACACATATGTCAATTTCCCACCGCCTTGTGTGTGCGCTTTTTGTAGCTGCTGATGGAAATTCCACGTTGCTTGATGCTTTTACTTCGAAGAGCCAAACCGGAAGCTCCTCCGTCAGCCTCCGTCCACCTTGCTGGTGTTGTCTCAGCTGGCCCCGCCCCTCCGCCTGCTGCGGCTGCACAGGACACAATGCGTTTCGCCCGCGCGGAGCCGCCGGGGTGCTGGAGCTGACAGCAGGTGCGGGAGCCCCGCAGGGTCACGCACATGTCGAGCAAACCGCGCGCGTGGTGGTAGAGCGGGTCCTGGGCGGAGCATGGTGCCTCTGCTGCTGCTGTGCTGCGTCCCGCTCTGTGCAGGTGAGGAACATGTCTGCTGTGAAGCTTTGTTTGCTGTGATGATCACCTGACTGACCTGGATCACCTGAACCATGGATGATGATGATGATGATGATGATGATGATGATGATGATGATGATGATGATGATGATGATGGGGGTGACACACGAGCCCGTGGGGGCTTCAGTGTGTCATTGATCTGTGGTGGTAAAGGATCAGCTGAGTGTTGAGACATGGAAGCTGTTTTCACAGCTCTCAGCATTACATCACTCTGCACCCCCTCCCCCTCCCCCTCCTCACAGTTATCTGCACCGCACCTTTTAGTGTCAGGGTGATGTAGCTGTGTGATGACACGCACTGTGCCATGCTGTGTATTTAACCATATGTATGTGGTTTATAAGGAACAACTGGGAGCTGTGGTCTGGTTTCATGGGTGTTGTAACACACCTGAAGCTGCAGAGGACCAGACCTGCACATAGAACGTAGCAGCACTTGGTTTTTATTTCTTATAAAAACAGAAGGGGCACAAGATGTTATTTATCACATTTTCAAAACAACAACAACAACAACAACAACAACAACAACAAAACAAGACAATGTATAAAATAATTGGACAGACTGTCACATCATCTACAGTTTATAATAGCTCAAAATATTTTAAGAATATAGACCTGAAAGGGAGCTGAGGGACCACCTTGGTTGTTAGCGCTCAGTTCTAAAGCCTGCCTCTCTGAAGGTATGGGGGTGCATTAGTGCCTCATGTGCTGCTGTAGGAACCATCAATGGAGGAAAGTATCAACAGGTTTTACATAGATGGATGGATGGCATCCATAGCATGTTCCAATTATACAGAAAAAAAGGCATGAAATAATCAAAAAGGAAACAGAATAAACACTTTAATTTATTCATTTCAAAGTTAAAAGAACACAAAAATACTATTTACAACACATAATATATATACATATATAAACACATTTGTAAAAAAGACAATATTCATTCAACCTTTATTTAGGCAGGTTAATCTCATTGAGCCTCGAGGACTCATTTACCAGAGAGACCTGTCTACAAACTAAAGAATGATGACAACAGCAACAGTAGATTTTCCTTGAACAATCAGCAATAGATAAGAGAGAAATACAGATTCCTATTTTATACAAGTTAAAACAAAGATGTCAAAGTAGCAAAACAGACAGATTATAAGGCAGATGTAGTAAATCAAAAATAGGAACATGTCTGCATTGGTCCCCACCAGGAGAGAAATCAAGGTCGAGATCTTCATATATATACTGTATACAATATATATACAGTATATATATA
>JBBPBX010006638.1:0-14829 GCA_038048925.1 Garcialebias charrua
GGACTTAGAAAAATTTCAACAGGGAAAGCAATCTAGTCCCTCCCCACTCAGAGCCATATATGGCTCTGCTCCCCCTTGCTCTCGCTGCAGCCTCTGAATGCTCCGCCTCCACTACTGCCTCTTATCAACAGGTCCTGTTCGCGCTCGTTCGGGCTCGTTCATAACTAGTTAACAACTAGTTATGGGGTGTACCCACAGGGTCCTGTTCACGTGAAACCGGTCCTATTTTGGTGCCTGCCTCACTGAGGTACAAAGGTCTGGTTCTTGTTGGGTCCAGTTATGACATCAGCACAGTGTGGTCACTGATTGGTCAGGGGGCGTAGTCCTAGGTCGGAGGGCGGAGATTCAGTCTTCTCCAGTAGATGGCGGTATGTTGTTTGCAATCCGCCAAGAAGAAGAAGAAGATTCAGTCTTCCAGGAAATGCAAACTGCCGTGCCATCCCGCCAAACTCTAGAACAACAAGTTGGAGGAGCACATTTTTGAGAATTAACACAGGCTAATAATTATGTCACAACCGTGGTCAAACGCGGAGGTTCAGGCTTTTCTGTATTTGCTGGCCGATGAAAATATTCAGAGGGAGCTGGATGGAGTGACGTGCAATGAAAAGATTTTTCAAGAGGTGTCTGCGCAGGTGAGTGTTTTCTAACTTTAAGCATATTTCCAGTGAGTCATGCAACTGTTTCTTAGCTTTTTTGGACTGCGGAAAGACCGTTTCAGAGACTGACTTCAGGCAACAGCCGAGAGGCTTTTAGGAAAAAAAAAAAAAAAAAGATGGCGGAACGGCTCGTTTCTCTGAAATATAACAAGAAAATCACATAAACAATATTTGTTAGCTCGAAATTGTAGCAGAGGAGGTGTGTCTGAGTCTATCATTTGCTTAATAAATGCACTTTAATGGTCTAATTCGCCGAGTTGGCAGCTGTTTTCAAGGTTCGAAGCAGAGCAGAATGTGGAGTATGGCAGGCCGTTTGAGTCGATAATAGCGAGTGAAGATTCTCAGTCATCCAGGACATGGTAAATTCTAAAAAGTGCAAGGAAGGAAAAAAATAGTCTAAAGCATAGTATAATAAATAAAGTCCAGTTGTTTTTGTCTTGAACTTTTTTGAATTTATCATTATAGCCACGTTTTCATATTACGTGATACAACCGCCAACTTCATGCCATACATGTTACTTCTGTTTTTGTTTTTGGTTTGATTTGGTTCAGTCAGAATAAATGGAAACGGTCATATCTCAGTCCAAAAATGGTTTATAAATATGGGGAAAAATCCATAAATTTGTCACTTAGGCCTATAGGCCTGTATTAATGTGTAATGTGATTTATTTCAGGTTAATCAGTCAGTTCCTGTGTAAAGATCCTCTAGCCGTGGGTGTCCTTGGAGAAGGATGGGACAAGTCACTGCACTGTAAAGCAAGTATGCCATGACAGAAACACTCCAAACTTTGAAAATTACAGATAAAAGCAAAGGATAATGATGTTTAGAGGAGATTATAACAATAATTTTGTGTTGTTTGCCAGATGGGGCAGTGAAAACAGCCAGCCAGACATATGAAGCCATCGCTGAACTGCTGCATCAGGATCTGATCTTGTGACTCCAGACTACACATCAACTGCAGCCGAACAGACCTCAGAGCTTCTCCTGATGCTCTGCTCTCCTGCACCTTGTCCACATTGTGCCAAAGATGTCCTCGGTGCCTCAGTAAAAAAAAAAAAACAGTCCTGCATTGACAACACAAACAGGTCCTATGAACTCAGCAGATTTTCATTCAACCTTTATTTAGTCAGGTAAATCTCATTGAGCCTCGTGGACTCTTTTACAAAAGCGACCTGCTACAAACTAAAGAACTTTAGTTCTGGGTCAGATGACTTTATTCACAGAGGATTGTGTCTGATGGTGAGTTCTTTACAGAAGCAGTGAAAAATGTAGAAATGTTCTACAGGTCAGCATTTTTACCTGAGCTATTGGCCAAATTTTACTTTTAATTATTGTTACATGTTTTGGAACAACAGGTTAAGATTCCAGTGATGATATTTTAAGTTCATATTTCATACATAACTGCAGATTTAGTAATATGTTTTTCTGTTTCTACAAATAACACCAATCTTTCATTTTTTTAAACTGTTACAATTTTATTGACATGTAACATTTACAGTATTTAAATAAAGTTGCTTTGATATTTTGATTGGAATTGATTGATTACATATTGTTAAGTTTATATTACAAATGTTTTAGTTTGGAACACACTTGTTGATCAACTGGGACAATGGAGCGGCACAGATTTTTTAGGATGCATGCCACTTTCAGTTTTGTCCAAAGTAGTGTACTCCACCATCATCAATGTGTGTATATATAAATATATATATATATTAGGGATGTGCCGATCGATCGGTAACCGATCAATCGTCACCGATAATCATTAAAGCGGATGTGATCGGCTTTTGCCTTCAATTACCGATCACAGAGCCTGTGATGCGAAGTTTGCTAACTGCAAAACGTGCGACGAAAAAGTACCTCGTGGAGGAATTTCAACGAAGTCCTTCAACACAACAAACCTAATTCGTCATTAAAATGTTTTAATACGTTTTAATAACTTACCAAAAGCCGTCTGCCAGCGCCGCCATAAGCAACACCTGTTAGCATGTAGCCCCACCGAGTAGCCCCACCGAGTCCGCTCCGCTGCGCAGTTACGGGCAGTCCAGTTTAGCTGCGGCTTCAAAAAGGCTGTCGGCTTTGTTATTCCAAGTTAGCTGGGTGTCCCCCGATATCTTCTGCTTCCAGTCCGACATCGAGGCGAGCTCCAGGAACCTCTGATCGCACAAAGCCGGCTGTCTGCTGCAGGTCCGGTTTAGCATGTTAGCCTTAGCTCATACCATGAGCTGCTGGTCTCGCGCGGTGCTGTAGGAGCGCTCGGCGGAGCGATCGCGGCTGCTGCTCCAGTCCTGAGACATTCACAGAGTTCAGGGAGTGTTTCCAGTTAATTTATCCGTATGAGGCATCCTCTTATGGGAGAAACAGTCCTCCAAAAGCCGAGTGCCGAGTGTGGAACTAATGAATGTAAAATGGCGGAGGCGGTATTTCCTGGTTCTTCTTCTTCTTCTTCTTCTATAGAGTTGAATGGCGGTTGGCGAACTCATATTAAGCGCATTACCGCCACCTGGTTCCCGCAGGAAGTTGTTCAAAAAAGCACGAAATTATTTAAAAATAATAATAATGATACTTTACGTATTTATAAAGCCATTTGTAAAAACAGCCAACAGTGCAGCTTTGGTCCACATAAGTTGCTTACTTGGTGGGTTAACTTCAGTGTGCTTTGGACTACTCTGACTGAGGAAGCCCTCTGGAGTGAGGGTGAAACGTTTCTGCTAAAAAGAAACTGTCCAGATGAACTGATTGAGAATGAGCGGATTTGATACCTGGACTATTGAGAATTAACTTTCTTGTCTTGAACCACTTTGGACATGTCTGCCTGCCTGGGAGGAGTCGACGAGGGACACGCCCCCAGAAACCATCTTGGCTACAGCAAACTGGTTGGTCCACATAAGTTGCTTACTTGGTGGGTTAACTTCAGTGTGCTTTGGACTACTCTGACTGAGGAAGCCCTCTGGAGTGAGGGTGAAACGTTTCTGCTAAAAAGAAACTGTCCAGATGAACTGATTGAGAATGAGCGGATTTGATACCTGGACTATTGAGAATTAACTTTCTTGTCTTGAACCACTTTGGACATGTCTGCCTGCCTGGGAGGAGTCGACGAGGGACACGCCCCCAGAAACCATCTTGGCTACAGCAAACTGGTTGGTCCACATAAGTTGCTTACTTGGTGGGTTAACTTCAGTGTGCTTTGGACTACTCTGACTGAGGAAGCCCTCTGGAGTGAGGGTGAAACGTTTCTGCTAAAAAGAAACTGTCCAGATGAACTGATTGAGAATGAGCGGATTTGATACCTGGACTATTGAGAATTAACTTTCTTGTCTTGAACCACTTTGGACATGTCTGCCTGCCTGGGAGGAGTCGACGAGGGACACGCCCCCAGAAACCATCTTGGCTACAGCAAACTGGTTGGTCCACATAAGTTGCTTACTTGGTGGGTTAACTTCAGTGTGCTTTGGACTACTCTGACTGAGGAAGCCCTCTGGAGTGAGGGTGAAACGTTTCTGCTAAAAAGAAACTGTCCAGATGAACTGATTGAGAATGAGCGGATTTGATACCTGGACTATTGAGAATTAACTTTCTTGTCTTGAACCACTTTGGACATGTCTGCCTGCCTGGGAGGAGTCGACGAGGGACACGCCCCCAGAAACCATCTTGGCTACAGCAAACTGGTTGGTCCACATAAGTTGCTTACTTGGTGGGTTAACTTCAGTGTGCTTTGGACTACTCTGACTGAGGAAGCCCTCTGGAGTGAGGGTGAAACGTTTCTGCTAAAAAGAAACTGTCCAGATGAACTGATTGAGAATGAGCGGATTTGATACCTGGACTATTGAGAATTAACTTTCTTGTCTTGAACCACTTTGGACATGTCTGCCTGCCTGGGAGGAGTCGACGAGGGACACGCCCCCAGAAACCATCTTGGCTACAGCAAACTGGTTGGTCCACATAAGTTGCTTACTTGGTGGGTTAACTTCAGTGTGCTTTGGACTACTCTGACTGAGGAAGCCCTCTGGAGTGAGGGTGAAACGTTTCTGCTAAAAAGAAACTGTCCAGATGAACTGATTGAGAATGAGCGGATTTGATACCTGGACTATTGAGAATTAACTTTCTTGTCTTGAACCACTTTGGACATGTCTGCCTGCCTGGGAGGAGTCGACGAGGGACACGCCCCCAGAAACCATCTTGGCTACAGCAAACTGGTTGGTCCACATAAGTTGCTTACTTGGTGGGTTAACTTCAGTGTGCTTTGGACTACTCTGACTGAGGAAGCCCTCTGGAGTGAGGGTGAAACGTTTCTGCTAAAAAGAAACTGTCCAGATGAACTGATTGAGAATGAGCGGATTTGATACCTGGACTATTGAGAATTAACTTTCTTGTCTAATAATAATGATACTTTACGTATTTATAAAGCCATTTGTAAAAACAGCCAACAGTGCAGCTTTAAGTAGCAAATGGGGTATTTTAGTTTTTTATATGAAGTAATAGATGTGTTTTTTTTAAACAATAAAAAACCTTTTTTTTAATTGAAAGTTAGTAAGGTAAACATTTTTCTTTGATAATGCAGTTGATAATTACTTTTATTTACTTTGTTCTCTGAAATAAATTAGTAAAAATATGTTTTTGTCTGAATTATGGTGATTTTATGGTTCTGAAAATAACATGAGTGCTGCTTCTGGCTACAAGATCTGAAAAGTTTTCAGATCTTGTAGCCAGAAGCAGCACTCATAAATTACAGGTAAGCCATTTGATCGGTGATCGGTGATCGGTTTATGTGATCGGCTCACATATAGGCAATCGGTAATTGTGATCGGTATCGGTGATCGTCACACATAGGTGATCGGTATCGGTTTTAAAAAACCTGATCGGCACATCCCTAATGTATATATATGTATATATGTATGTACTGTATATATAAATATATATGTATGTACAGTATATATTATGTATGTATGTGTACATATATGTGTATATATACACACATATGTATGTATATATATAAACACGTGTGTGTGTGTATATATATATATATATATACTCACGCATATGTTTGTATGTGTACACATGTATGTATATACAATATATATACATATATGTGTATATATACACACACACTATATATATATATACTGTATATGAACATTTGTCTGTGGCTGAAAAAGCCACAGACAAAGCAGAATGTTCAAAAAAGAAACAAGCTCATCCACTTTGGTTGTGTGTTCTTTTCCAGCTCTTCTTCTAATGTGTGTGTTAGTGGTTAATAAAGAGCTTAATGTATCACTAGCGCCACCAGCTGGTTAGAAGCGTTGATATTAATGATCCACCCACTGCAGGAGAATTACCCGCCCACTGCAGGAGAACTTCACGCCCACTAAAGGGGTCCTAAGCGTGCAGTGGGTACAGAAATAAACCGGTCCCATAGGAACTGGCCCAAACTAGCCACAATGGGACCTTACAGGAACCAGACCTGTTGATAAGAGGCATACATGTCCTGTGGCAGCCGCTGTGAAGTTCTGCGATTACGGTATATGTTAATAAAACATTCTAAAAAATAAAATAAAAACATGGATACACCATGAAATCTGCTGAGCCTCGCGCAGCCGCGTTGAACCCGAGTTTAATTAGCTCGTGACAAATTCGTCCATTTCCTCATTTCAGTCATGGAGTCAGTGGAGGAGGAAGCGATCACTTGACTTTTGGCAAAAACAAAACAAAAGAAAAGTCCAGATCAGGGATGAAGAAGGGGAATTTAATACATTTGTGTCACATTTTTCTACAGTTGGCTCCTTTGTCCTAAATGTGATCAATAGCAGCTTGATGTTTAGTTTGGTACCAAGCAATTTTAGACATGCTGTGGTTCAGTCATTATTGAAAAAACCTGGCCTTGATCCTACCTCTTTGTCAAACTTTAGGCCAGTTTCAAAGTTACCTTTTATTTCCAAAATATTGGAAAAAGTTGTTTACACGCAGCTGAAGGCCTTTTTGGATGAATTTAAAATTATGGAGGTCTTCCAGACTGGTTTCAAAACCTACCATAGCACTGAATCTGCTCTTTTAAGGGTTTTTAATTACATATTTTTATCACTGGATTCTGGAAACTGTGTTTTACTTGTGCTTTTAGATTTAACAGCTGCTTTTGACACAGTCGACCATGAAATTCTTATCGCCAGATTGGAGCAATGGGTGGGCATCACTGGCTCAGCTCTTTCCAATCGAAGTTTCAGTGTGAAGATTGATAATTTTACCTCTGCTTCTGCTGCCCTCCCCTGGGGTGTACCCCAGGGCTCCATCCTTGGTCCTCTTCTCTTTTCACTTTACCTTCTGCCACTCGGTTCTATTTTCAGAAAGCATGGTGTGCAGTTTCATTTATATGCGGATGACTGTCAAGTCTATTTTCCTGTAAAACAAAATGGCTCCACGCAGTCTCTTCTGGACTGTCTTGGTGACATTAGAGGGTGGATGGCACTTAATTTCCTCCATTTTAATGATAAAAAGACAGAGGTTATGGTCTTTAAATCTAGTGCTCCTGACAGTCCCACCACTTTTGATTTTTCCTCTTTGGCCCCATATGAAAAGTCGATTGTGACAAATCTAGGAGTGAAAATTGACCCCTGCCTGAAACTGGACTGTCACATCAACAGCATGGTTAAGTCCTCGTTCTTTCATCTGAGGCGCCTGTCAAAAATCAAGCCCCTCCTTTCTAGACACCACTTAGAGACAGTAATCCACGCTTTTATTACTTCACGCCTGGATTATTGTAACTCTCTTCTGATCGGAGTAAATAAGGCCTCGCTCTCACGGTTGCAGCTGGTACAAAATGCTGCTGCACGATTTTTGACTGGTACAGGCAGACGTGAGCACATCACTCCAGTTTTAATGTCCCTTCATTGGCTTCCTGTCCAGTTTCGAATCCATTTTAAAGTTTTATTGTTTGTTTTTAAGTCTTTGAACGGTTTTAGTCCCTCTTATTTGTCTGAACTGCTTCACCTTTATGTGCCATCACGTGCTCTTAGATCCGCTGACCAGATGCTTTTAGCAGTCCCAAAAACCTTTTATAACCAGAGGAGACAGAGCATTTTCAGCTCTGGCTCCTAAATTGTGGAACGAGCTGCCACTGAAGGTCAGGCTGGCCTCATCAATCTCTGTTTTTAAAACTCATTTAAAAACACATATGTTTTCATTGGCTTTTAAACCAGAATGAGTTCACATCTCTGTTTTAATGTTGTATTATTTTACTTGTGATGTTCTGATTATTTATATGATTGTTTTTATTGTTTTGTGTTTGTTTTTGTTCTTGTACAGCACTTCGGACGGCTGATGCTGTATTTTTAAGTGCTTTAGAAATAAACTGGTATGGTATGGTATACAAAACAGTTTTGCATCGCTTTGCAATACTTTGAACGAGAACCTGCGCAGCCGCGGGGGCTGGGATGGGGGGGGGCGGCATGGGTTAGGAGCGTGAGAAGTGAGAAGCTCTGTTTTTATTGGCTGGTTAACGGCGGGCCACTGTGGCTTTTTAGAAATGCTTATTTATCACCTGGAGAAGCAAGGGGACTATAGTTTTTTTCAGAGATTACTTTAACCCCTTTCATAAGTCAAACCCGCGCTATTCCCGCACAGACCAGTCCAGCTTTAACCCTCCTCAGGTCATTCATAAGACAACAGGTGAAGGCGGGCAGGTCCTGCTCACAAAAACGTGTTCAGTAATGAAGCCGGAGCGCGGGTCCAAAAGAGGCGTGGAGCTAAGTTTAACTGGACCGCGACGTATTTATTGTGGGACATATCAGACGTGTACAAGTTGTCGTGTCATTTTTAATATTTCCTCAGTAATAAATGTACAACTCCCTGACGTCTCCCTCCCTCCCCCTGTGCGCATGCGCTTGAGGGAGCGGATGTCACTCGCAACGGACACACACACACACAGTGGAGCTGTGTCCCTCGATCAGCGCACGCACACACACACACACACACACACCTGGTGTGTAAACGTGTTGAAGACCCCAAATAGAACCTAATCAAACTCACACACACACACACACACACACACAGCGCCGCTGCCTGAGAGAGAGAGGGGGAAAAAAGCGAAACTAGCTTATACAGTCGTTTCGTGTCATTTTTAATATTCCCTTGTTAATAAATCTGCTGTTGATTAATCCTGCGGTCGCACACACTGATGTCATCTGTATTCTGAGCACGGATCCGCGCGTCTTGCATTCAGAAGTGGGTCTGCCCGGCTCTGATCCGGGGCTGACACTATGAACTGTGGCGGGTCAACGGCGGATCAAAGGCGAGTAAAATTAACTCGGCAATGCGCGTTCGTGTTTTTTATGAATGCTCGTTGGAGGCTTGAACACACATCAGAGCCGGATTGAGCTGTTTTATGAAAGGGGCTTTAGTCTAACATCAGTCTGTCAGGAGATAGTGACAGAGTGAAGAAATATGTTAAAAATATATTTTTAGAAAACTTAGACTGCACTACAGAACTGCAGACTGCACCTTTAATGAGCATGAATCAGGATATTTTGAATCACTTTGTCAATGACTGCCTCAAACCTGTTTGAAAGTTTGAACAGGTAGCGGGGGAGAGGGCAGACTACAGGAACCACCTGAGCACCATCAGACTGGTTGATCCACTATGTGAAGGTGCTCTTTATAAGACTGAGTTTATTTTGGCTCCTCAGACTGAAGAAGTCTTTTGGATGAAAGACGAAACATTTCAACAAAAAAGAAACTGTCCAGAGGACCCGACTTCTCTTTGTTAGACTTGGCATTAACTGTTTGCCATCCCCGTTTAGCTGTTAGCAAAATATCTCATTCACCACTGGATAAATTAAAAAGAAACTCCAAGATTAATTGCTGGCTGTACATATTCAACTTATTCATTTTTGGAATCAATTCAGTTTCTGATGACCACCCAGTCTAATCAACTTTAGGCTACACAAAAATGTCTATACCCCAGTTAGTTCTGCAAATATTGAGTTGAAACATGTTGTGGTTGTAGCTGAGTAATTCACAATGCAAACTCCAGGCACTAACAGATAATGTGAGACAATGCAGGTGATTTTCTGTAATGTATTTTTCAATGTTTGACCAAACTGACTAGAACTTCTTCATTTCATGAAATAAGATGATCCTAACACTAGGAGAAGGCTGGGGATATGCATTCCTTCAAGGCATGCCAATCCTTAATTACATCTATGCTTTCTAACGACCTCTCCAGTAAACTCCTTCCAGTATCAGGCCTTGGGCTCTGGCCTTAACACAAGCCATCACCACCCCCAGCTGTAACCAGAGCGCTTCTCTCTTCTCCTTCTTCACACTCATAAACCCCTGCTCACTTTCAGCTCGTTATGCCCCAGTCTTTGACTCTGAGATATACTCCCCATCACCAAACTCTCACCTCGCCTCTCACCTCTCGTCTCTTTTCCCTCCCGCTGTATCCCACTGTGGTCTGCTCTCTGCCGCTGAGCCCCAAGCTGACTCGACGCTGTACCCTTGGTTGCCATGGAACTGCAAATCAGCCGTTTAAGCAGCAGCACCCTAATGGGTTTTCAGACAGTAAACAGAAACCACAGACTGCATCGTTACCTACACCTCAGAAATAAATGACGTTCTTGTCATCTGGAGGCACCCCCATTCACAGCTTTGTTTAGATGTTAAAAACACCACCTCTACTGATTATCATATGTGTACCAATAATTGTCTGTTTTTCTCCCCCTCCCAGGACTGTATCCAGTTGAACCAGTACAAGCTGAAAAGTGAAATTGGAAAGGTGAGTTTTTACTGTTACCGTTCTTGTACCTCTGATAAATTTCAAATGGTTTAAAAGAATGTACTGCTGAATGTTTCTTTTTACTGGCTAAACCTTCCAGCCCACATACAGAACATGGTAGGATGAGTCACAAGAGGGAGAGCTTTTATTTTGGAATCATGCAGTGTTCAACTGATGAAGCCAGAATAGCAACACTGTGATACATCAAGTTTTTATCAAGTGCATGTAGCAAGAAAAGACTAAACAGCACAGCTGATTCTATAGGTATTTCATGATTCATAGTTGTATAATTTAACAGAAAGCTTCTTAAAATGAATGCCACTGCAGCTGCTGATGCAAGTCCAACATCCATCAACCTTCATATCTAAAGCACAGTAATAATTAGATTAGAACATGATACATGATTTTTATACTAATCAAAGCTGACAGAAGGCCAACATTTTGATGTATACACTGTATAAGAATGTAATGAGAACCAAGATAAAAAAAACAACCATGCTGCAAGTGGCTCATTAGGGTCACCATGGTAACCACACACAGCACTCTTGAGACAGAAATGCAGAGTAGAAATTAGACCTCAATCAAACAATCAGTGTGAAAAGTTTTAGTTGTTTGGAAAAATATATTGAACATACCATTACCATACCATACCATTTTATTTATAAAGCACTTTAAACAGGAACAAGTCCACCAAAGTGCTGGACAAACAAACACGCAACAGGCAACACATACAATGAAGTACAACACGAAAAACATAAAAACATTGCAGATCATAAATCAAACGATCCAGTACACATCAGCTGGCACTGAAAGCGATGGAGTAGTAGTGAGTTTTTAACCGGGATTTGAAAACCGAGAGGGAGGGGGCCTGTTTGATGAGCAGCGGTAACTCGTTCCAGAGTCTTGGGCCTGCAACAGAGAACGCTCTGTCACCCCTGCGCTTAAGGCGAGTTTCTGGAACTATTAAGAGTACCTGATCCTCTGACCTCAAAGCACGTGGAGGAACATATGGGTGTATCAGATCCGAGAGATAGGCGGGGGCGAGACTGTTCAGCGATTTGTAGACATACATGAGAATTTTGAATTGGATTCGAAGATGAACCGGTAGCCAGTGAAGGGAGGCCAAGACTGGTGTAATGTGCTCTCCCCTGCGCGTGCCGGTCAAAAATCGGGCAGCTGCGTTCTGAACCAGCTGCAATCGCGCAATGGTGGCTTGACTGACGCCAAACAGAAGTGAATTGCAGTAATCAAGCCTAGATGTAATGAATGCGTGAATCACTGTCTCCAGGTGCTTTTTGGATAATATGGGCTTCAGCTTAGACAGACGCCTCAGCTGGAAAAAACAGGATTTGACAATCATGTTTACATGACTGTTGAGTTTCATGGAAGGATCCATTATCACTCCCAGATTTTTGACTTTTTGTTTTTCGGACAGGGGTAGAGCAGACAGGTCAATGCAGTGGTTTGAGGTTGTGTCATTGGGAAGGAACAATATGGCTTCAGACTTCTTATCATTGAAGCTTAAGAAATTTAAAGCCATCCAGTCCCTGATGTCAGCCAGGCAGTCGAGCAGAGGTTGAATAGAGCCTGTACCATTTTGTCTTAGGGGGAAGTAGATTTGACAGTCATCAGCGTAGAAGTGGAAAGGTATATTGTGTTTCCGGCATTGACATAAAGGACATACTTATACATACATACATGACATCATCATCCAGCATTACAGCAAATATGTTTCAGCTCAGTATTTCATGATACCTTAGTATTATTTAATGATTTAATTGCTTGTGGTATGAAAGAAAATTTTGTTCTGTTTCTTGAGAATAAAGGAAGGCCATACCTTCGCCCTGAAGCAACTCAAATGAGGATCTGAGGGGATGTGTGTCGTCTGCTATAATCTTGTTTGCCTTCCTCATAACTCTGTCCATGTATATCTTTTCCATACTTGGCAGAGTGGTCCCTAACAGTTTGCTGGCTGTAGTTACTATACTTCTCAAGGATTTCTTCTGAGCCTCTGTAGCATTGCCAAACCAACAGATGTTACAAAACGTTAAAATACCTTCAATAAAAGCAGAATAAAACATTAAAAGCATTGAGTTATTGACTCTAAAAGTACCCAGTTTCTTTAAAAAATACATCCTCTGCTGAGCCTTAGTGCAAATAAGGTCAGCCCATGAGTCCCACTTTAAGTGACAGTCCAGAACCACGCCCAGGTACTTGTAGCACGAGACAGTTTCAATCTTCTCTCCATTGATGGTTGTTGGAGAGAATGACTGAAGCTTCCTGAAGTCAATAGTCATTTCTTTTGTTTTGTCCGTGTTCAGAACCAATTTTGATTGTTTGCACCAATTAAGGAAGAAGTCCAGAACTGGTCCATGCTCTTCTTCCTTGTCGTTTAAAAGGCTTACCAGGGCAGTGTCATCAGCATATTTAATTAAATATCTAGGTTAGAGCATGTTTAGTAAATTTGAAGTTGTCCCATTGTGGCTCAAAATGATCAACCGAACATTAATTGTACTTATATACATTATAATTAAAAACAAAAGCGTTGGATTGGTGAACAAAATCTGATTTCAATTATCTGATTCTGTTACAATGATTTTAATTCTCCTGGTTAAATGGGTGAGGGGAGTTCAACGCGTCTACCTGCAGAAGAAGGTGGTACTTCAAAACTCTCTGCATGGGAACAACCAGCAGGTCCCTCAGTGTGAACTTCCCATTGTTGGCCCTTTTGGAGCACTCCTGAGAACAACAGCACGCACATGTCGAACAGTTTACAATCTCATCGAGACTTCACATCTTTGTTTCATAAACCTTCAATTTCGTTGTAGTTAAATGTAGTAATAGTTTTAAGACTAGGCATTTTAATCATGGTATTTAGCTCAAATTTAAATAAAAATGCATATTCTTGTTTTTGTTTTTTATGGCTGTTTTCTTTATAAATTTCTCACATAAAAAACAGAAAACATGATTACTGTATATAGCAAATATAATAAAGGTGTAATGCACCACAGGGTACATAAGAGGTCACTACAGTTGTTTAAAAAATATATACATGTATAGATGTGAAGCAGCATAACAGTGGCAGGTTTTAGTTTAAAAGGTTTTACGTCTAGCTTTAGACGAACATCCTCTTTCTCTTTGCAGATGAGGTCCAGGACAGCGATGGCGATCTCCACCTGACTGCAGTATATCCCATAAATGAGGAGTCTACAAGTCAGAATAACAGGAAAGATAAGATGTTAGAGCAAACAAAATACATGTATCTGTATTTAACATATGTAGTATTATGTGGTGTCAGTGGGGGGAAAAGAGATACAGTATTGCAAAGGGAAAATAATATGTTTCATTAGATTATTTATTTTTATTTTTTTCAAAAATCTCATAGTTTATCTTCTTATAATTCAAACTGGTCAGTCTTGAACTAGAGGAAGGCTTGAGGAGTAAGAGTCTAAGCATGATTAAAACAACAGTGCAGGCTCTGTTCTTTTAATAAACTTTTATGAATCTGTTTTATACCTTTCTTTGTAGTCGATAAAGATTTGGTGGAGATTTAAGGCGTTTCTGTTCAGGATGGAATCTTGCAGATCAACCATCAGGCTCTTGTGAACTTTAACCAGGTCCTGCATAGAAGAAGAAAGTTCTGAGCATCTGAACAGGTGGATTTCATCATCATCATGCAACTGGGAATGGGGAACAGGTGGAAGAGAACTTGGAGAGGTGGAGGTAAAAGAGGAGGAATGGAAGTCAGCCATAGTAAGACAGAGTACATGTATGTGTGTGAAAGAGATGGAGGATGATGACTCATAGATGGAACAGCCAGAAGAAGAAGAAGAAGTCACAAAGGGGAAACGTGAAACTTACAGGAATGTTGACAAAAACTTTATCGATTTCAGCTGCTGAGAAGAATTTCTTCAGTGGATTCAGGAAATACTGAAAAAAATACAGAATAAATACAGTTCTTTTTTAAATTGACTTAATTGTTTTTGTCCTGTTTTCTTCATGATTTAAAATAAGTTGTGATACTCCTACTAAAACCATTTACAGATGTTAGTATATCCCATAAAAAAGGAGTCTATAAGTTAAACCCTTCATTTATGTGGAGAACAAAAGTTGAATTGTTCTGCGGAGAAACGGCTGAGTCCCAGCTGCTCTTTAGATCTACAGCAGTTAGTAGGTGGAGCTTGGAACTGATACATTTTATGATATTGTGGTAAAAAGAGGGAAACTACAGTGGAAGAATTTTAAAAAAGCATTCAGCCGTTTTTTTTATTTTTTATTAATTTGACACTCATACAGAAACCATTCACAGATGTCACATTGGGGATGTGATACCAGTGAGGGAGTTGAACTGCTAACTGGGAATTTCACTCAAATACCCCTAAAATGCCTCTGACATCAGTCCCTGTTGAT
>JBBPBX010006638.1:32484-47700 GCA_038048925.1 Garcialebias charrua
ATAGATAGATAGATAGATAGATAGATAGATAGATAGATAGATAGATAGATAGATAGATAGATAGATAGATAGATAGATAGATAGATAGATAGATAGATAGATAGATAGATAGATAGATAGATAGATAGATAGATAGATAGATAGATAGATAGATAGATAGATAGATAGATAGATAGATAGATAGATAGATAGATAGATAGATAGATAGATAGATAGATAGATAGATAGATAGATAGATAGATAGATAGATAGATAGATAGATAGATAGATAGATAGATAGATAGATAGATAGATAGATAGATAGATAGATAGATAGATAGATAGATAGATAGATAGATAGATAGATAGATAGATAGATAGATAGATACTTTGTAGATATGTTATGGATTAACTGAAAAATGAATATACCTGTTTATTAATTACATTTAGTTGTCTATTTAATTAAGGTAACTTTTGATTTGTCTCTCCAACACTTAAAAATGGAAATACTGCACTACAGTAAACATATCTGACAATTTCAGTTATTTTATGAGTTTGGATTTTTTTTTGCAAACAAGCATCACTTGTAAGGGTTTCCAATTATTTTCTTTGCTCTTACAACCAAACAAATCCAACTACCTGTACAGTACTGTAGTTCCTCGCTGCTTTGTGGTTTGTTTTTCGTGGACTCGCTGTATCGCGTTTTTTCAAAGTAAAAGATTGGACATGGCACACAATTGGCTGATTGATGGATGAGCTGCACGATCAGCATGTAATTTTGATTTAAAATAAATTACTTGACATAATTTAGCATCAGTGTGCAGCCCGCAGCTGCAGGAGAAACTTCCTTCTGCAGCTGATCAGCTGACCTCCGCTCTGGAGAGGAGAAGTGGGCGTGGCCAAGACCATGGGGCGGCAGAGGCAGGGAGCTGAAATCATGATATTCTGTGCTCTTTTAGAGCGTCTAGAGTTTAGAAACATTGTCTAGAATATATCAAGAGTGTGGAAAGGGTTTTAAACACACACACACACACACACATATATATACAGTATATATACACAGTATATTTATATATATATATAAACTACTTACTAGTACTACTATCACTACTTGGCGCTTTTTCACTTATCGCTGGACTTCAGGGTGCGAATCCACCGCGATAAAGGAGGGACTATACTGTATTTACATTATGCTCAAGGTTTTAATGAGAACTTACTTATTTACAGACATTAAAAGGGTGTGTGGGTAAACTTTTAATGAAGAAGTGATGTATTTCTCCACTTTGTTGACCGTAGGTCGTGTTTGACTTCCATTACCTGCTGATAAAAATTAAAGCATTGAAAAACAAATTAACTTCCATTTTTAAGTTTAATTTTAAATGTTCTCATTCTTCCTAAAAATTTAATTGCCATATAGTGATTAAATGATATAACAAATTTGAATCTCGTGCAGATTTATATTTTCTTCTAAAAGTTTTTTATTTATTCCTGCATTAACAGTTACATAAGCAACTTTTTTAAATTTTCATTTTGATTTTTTTAAAGCAAATTAAATTCAGAAACTTTGTTAGATGTTCCACATTTTTCTGCTTTCTTGTCAGAATAGAGGAGAGAAACTAAAAGTTACTGAAAGTTTCAAAACAGATACAGGGCTGTGTGAAGCAGGGGTGCAGAGGGTGCTGCATCATCCAATTTGGCAGCTACTATGAGGATGATAACAGATGATAGCGCCCATAAAATGGACTGAAAACATCCGAATCCGCTGAAAAAATTCATGTCAGTCACATTTTAAAGGTGCAGTCTACAGTTTCTGTAGAACGCAGCACTTAGAAAAAAATTTCAACAGGGAAAGCATTCTGGTCCCTCCCCCTCAGAGCCATATATGGCTCTGCTCCCCCTTGCTCTCGCTGAAATTCAGCTCTGCCTCCTTAGCTCCGCCTCCACTGCATGTCCTGTGGCAGCCGCTGCGAAGTTCTGTGTTTATATGTTAATAAAACGTTCTAAAAAATAAAATAAAAACATGGAGCGCTGGTCCAGCACACCAGAACACCAGCAAATCTGCAGAGCCTCGCGCAGCCACGTTGAACCCGAGTTTAATTCGCTCGTGACAAATTCATTCATTTCCTCATTGTTTCAGTCATGGAGTCAGCGGAGGAGGAAGCGATCACTTGACTTTTGGCAAAAAAACAAAAGAAAAGTCCAGATCAGGGATGAAGAAGGGGAATTTAATACATTTGTGTCACATACAAAACAGTTTTGCATCGCTTTGCAATCCTTTGAACGAGAACGTGCGCGGCCGCTGGGGCTGGGACAGGCGGGGGCGTGGGTTAGGAGCGTGAGAAGTGAGAAGCTCTGTTTTTATTGGCTGGTTAAAAACTCTGTTTTTATTGGCTGGTTAACGGCGGGTCACTGTGGCTTTTTAGAAATGCTTTTAGTAACACCTGGAGAAGCAAGGGGACTATAGTTTTTTTCAGAGATTACTTTGTCTAACATCAGTCTGTCAGGAGATAGTGACAGAGTGAAGAAATATGTTAAAAATATATTTTTAGAAAACTTGCAGACTGCACTACAGAAACTGCAGACTGCACCTTTAATGATGGCTGCATTGCATGCACGCAGTCTGTGGCAGGGAATACAGACCATCACAAACTGCAAACCATCCCCCCAGACCTGTGACAGCTCAACCTCTACGCTGAATGAACTGAATGAGTTCTTTGCTCGGTTTGAGGCAAGTAACAGCACACCTGTGGGCGGTTGTGGCGTAGTGGTAATGGCAGTCGTCCCCCGATCGGAAGGTTGGCGGTTCGAATCCCGGTTCCCCACACCATGTGTCGTTGTGTCCTTGGGCAAGACACTTAACCCCGAGTTGCTCCCGGTAGGACTGGAAAGCACCTTGCATGGTAGTCTGCCACTACCGGTGTATGAATGTGTGTAGCATTCAATGTGTGTAGCACTTTGAGATTTTCACTAATGAAAAGTGCGTTATAAATTGAATTCATTATTATTATTATTATTATTACCTGCACATAAACTCCCCCCCTCTCCTGATGGCCAGGTGCTGGCGCTGTCCTCAGACAGCGTAAGGCGATCATTCATCAAGATTAACGCCCGGAAGGCCTCTGGTCCTGACAACATACCTGGTCGTGTGCTGAAGGACTGTGCAGGGGAACTCGCAGCGGTCTTCACGGACATCTTTAACATCTCACTGAGCCAGGCCATCGTCCCCACCTGTTTCAAAGCCACCACCATCATCCCTGTCCCAAAGAAGGCAACGCCCGCATGCCTCAATGACTATCGCCCAGTAGCACTCACCCCCATCCTGATGAAGTGCTTTGAACGGCTAGTCATGAAAAGCATCACATCTGTCCTCCCTGCCTCCCTGGATCCCTTCCAATTTGCATACCGACCTAATCGCTCAACCGACGATGCCATCTCCTCTGCCCTCCACACAGCTCTCACACATCTGGACACGAAGGACTCTTATGTTAGAATGCTGTTCATCGACTTCAGCTCGGCATTCAACACCATCATCCCCCAACAGCTCATCCTTAAACTGGACAGTCTGGGGCTGAACACCTCAATGTGTAACTGGCTGCTAGACTTCCTGACCGGGAGACCACAGACAGTACGGGTCGGGAGTAACACATCTAGCACCATCACATTGAACACAGGGGCCCCACAAGGATGTGTGCTGAGCCCCCTTCTATTCACCCTGCTAACACACGACTGCACACCATCATACAGCTCCAACCACTTCATCAAGTTTGCGGACGACACAACAGTGGTGGGTCTCATCAGCAACAACGATGAGACGGACTACAGGAACGAGGTGAGCCGCCTGGCCTTGTGGTGCGGACACAACAATCTCACTCTCAACGTGGAGAAGACAAAGGAGATTGTTGTGGACTTCAGGAAGAGGGATGCCCAACATGCCCCTCTGACCATCAACAGCACCGCAGTGGAGAGAGTAGACAGCACCAAGTTCCTGGGAGTGCACGTCTCAGAGGACCTGTCCTGGAGCAGGAACACTGCATCACTGGCCAAGAAGGCTCACCAGCGTCTCTACTTTCTCCGCAAGCTGAAAAGGGCTGGAGCTTCAACCCCCATCATGTGCACCTTCTACAGAGGTGCCATAGAAAGTGTCCTGACCAGCTGCATCACGGTGTGGTTTGGTGCATGTACTGCATCCTGCCGCAAGAGCCTCCAGCGCATCGTGAGAGCAGCTGAGAAGATCGTCGGCACCTCCTTGCCCTCACTGCAGGACTTACACAGCAAACGCCTCACTCGGAAAGCCCTCTGCATGGCAGGTGATCCCACACACCCACTACACAGCTGCTTCAGACTGCTGCCATCAGGGAGGAGACTGAGGAGTCTCCAGGCTCGAACCAGCAGACTGAGAGACAGCTCTGTTCATCAGGCAGTCAGGATGCTAAACACTCTGCCTGCTCTGCCTCCCCTCCCATTTGAACTGCCTTAACACAAAAAACTTTCTCACACATTACCACACAACACAAAGATTTTAACACTGGACTCTGTGTCATCAAACGGGTTATTCACTAAACTCTCGGTCATGTGCTCATTCAGTTTGCACTACTTCTCATATTTGCACTAATGTTTGTATTACATTACTGCCTATAGTCATACTACTGTTTACATTCACTGTTTACATTTATTAATACTGTTTACATTTATTACTACTGTTTACATTTATTACTACTGTTTACATTTACACTACTTTTATATCTACACTACTGCTGATACATATACAGTATTCTCTGACTAGCCTTATTTAAGGATGCCCAATGTGCCTTATGTGCCTTACTGCATATGCCACTTTGCCTCTATACCAACATCAACTACCTCATACATATACTGTGTACATTAACTCATATGCTGCTTTGCCACTCTTTGCAAATGTCAATGCTAGAACCTTCAGTTTATTTTATAGATATACTTTTTATACTTTTTATACTACTATGCAAAAACTCAGGACAGTATTACACTTTTATTATTTCATTTTATGCTTATGTTCATTAAATGTTTAGTGTTTTAGTGTTGGTGTAAATTTTCATACTTTTATACTACTATGCAAAAACTCAGGACAGTGTTACACTTTTACTATTTTATGCTTATGTTTATTAAATGTTTTAGTGTTTAAATGGTTACTGTTGCACCGAGGGACTGAGAGAAACGCAATTTCAATCCTGTGTATGTCCTGTACATATTGCAGTTCTGACAATAAAGTTGACTTTGACTTGACTTTGATTGGTTTGTGCTGTAAATAAATAAAGATGTAAACAACTGTGCTGATGAGATTACAGTAGGCTATAGCAAATATCAAACAATGACTCATTTCTAGTGATTATTTGACAAATTGCATTAAGGGCTGAGTTTTATAAAGATTCTTGAGAACCGATAGACTCCTTTTTATCTCATCAGCTCATCGTGGAGACGCCTGTAGTTGCCCCCACCGCCCCCTGGGGCCCTGTTAGTCTGCTGAGGAAGTGCCTGAACATGATGGTTTTAGTTTCCACCACCAGCAGCCTCATGCATATGTGTTCACATGTTGGTAAAACCAACCACATCATCTCTGGACTCAAATTACCTTTCAGAATCTTATACTGTATTTTTATTATTATTATTAAGGTATTTAGCAGCATTTATACAATATCTGCAGGAGGTTTTTTCTCTTTATTTTATAAATTGTTCTTTTAGGGATAGAACGCAGAAAAAGGATTTAATATTCTATAGACGGGAATTTTCAAAGAGCTTCATAATGTTTGTCAGAGCCTGCTGCACATGGGGTTCTTGTCCTCCGGGTTTTTTCCCTGCAAGCCACTGCTTCCATTACTAAGATCATAGCTAGACAGGGGACAATGAAAATGCAATTTACAAATGTGGAGCTGGCTGACACACATGCCTTTCTTGATCGGACTCATATGGCCTACAGCTGCAGGCCATGACACTCCATCATTTGGCCTGTTACACTCTCGGCTTGCTGACAGTGTCAGTAAAGAAGACAAAAGACTTCACTGACAGGACACACACTGACTGACCACTGCGGTTCACAAACCATAACCTGGTCATGTAAGCATAAACTTTCAAGGCTAATAAATGGAATACAAGCTCCTTAAATTGATGCTGAAAATTCACCTTTTATTAAATCTGTACGGTGGCCCTAAGGTGTAAATGACCAACATTTGAAAAAACGGAAGTACATTTGAAAAAACACAACAAAAACAACAAAATCACAACAACATTTGAAAAAACGGAATTACATTTGAAAAAATGAATTACATTAAACCAAAGTGGAAATGGCCAGAATCACTTTAGAAAAAAACAGACATTAGAAAAAACTGGCATTTAAAAAAAAAAAAAGACATTTGAAAAAACTGAATTACATTAAGCCAAACAGGAAGTTTATTTTTTTATTCATTCTTTTTTTTTACTTTATTAACAGCATAAAACCGAACAATCAAATGTGATTCTGTTTTTTTTTTTAATGTGATTGGGGCCACTTCTGCTTCAGCCACTTCTGCTTTGGCTTAATGTAATTCCATTTTTTCCAATGTGATTCCGTTATTTTTCAAATGTGATTTTGTTTTTTCTGATGTGATTCAGGCCACTTCTGCTTCGGCTACTTCCACTTTGGCTTAATGTAATTCTTTTTTTGTTTTGTTTGTTTTGTTATTTTGTTTTTTGTTTTTATGTGATTGTGTATTTTCAAATGTAATTCTGTTTTTTCTAATGTGATTCTGGCTACTTCTGCTTTGGCTTAATGTAATTCTCTTTTTTCAAATGTAATTCCGTTTTTTCAAATGTGATTCTGTTTTATTCTAATGTAATTCAGGCCACTTCCGCTTCGGCCACTTCCGCTTTGGCTTAATGTAATTCCGTTTTTTTTTTTTCTAAAGTGATTCAGTTTTTTCAAATGTAATTCTGTTTTTTCTAATGTGATTCTGCCACTTCCACTTTGGCTTAATGTAATTCCGTTTTCTCACATGTAATTCCATTTTTTTATGTTGTTGTGATTTTGTTGTTTTTGTTGTTTGTTTGTTTTTCCAAATATAACTTAGTTTTTTCTAATGCTGTTCATTTACACCTTAGGGCCACCGTAAATCTATGGTAACAACTATATTGTTAGATGCTTGCTTGTATGTTTCACATTTTAGTGTTCAAAGCAAGAGTCCATTAATCGTACTGGGTTGTCATTCTCTCAAAAAAAGGCACAGAAATAGGTAATCTCTTGTGAGGTTGCTTGTGCATGCATGGTACACAGGAAATCTCATTCTAACAGACATTTAAAATTATTAGTGAATATTTTGGAAGCCTCAGACAGCTACTCATCCTGCAGCTCGCCCGCTTTAGCTGCTTCTGCGTGAAGCGACTGTGCATGGCTTTGTTTTATGAGTGACTGCAGCCTAACCGAAGCAAAAATGTACAAATTAAAATGTGTTTTTTAAGGGAACAAAATAAGCCTTTAATCATCTAAGAATATTAGATATTTGGCTTTAAATTCAACCCCAAATTGTAAGTTTCCTGACTAACGGGTGGATCAAAGTGAGGATTTTATCAGACCTCTCCAGTGGCAACAAAGTTTCTCAGGCTAAGGAAAATTTAACTCTCCTGTGAGACCTCCAATTTGTTATTTTGAGAATTAAAATAAATAAATTAAAGCACTAGAAGGGGACATCTTTATAATAACCGTTATTTTATATTGTAATTAATTATTATTAAAATGTTAGTTATCCATATTAATTTATTTTGTAAGTTTGATTGCAGAGGCACTTTTGCAAACACTATCAGTAGTTTCTGGACTCTAATACACACTGAAAACTGCTGGATTATTTTGTTAAGTCATTGCTGGATTATAGTCATTGGATCATAGGCTGGATTGGTTTTTAACAAATATCAAATATCAAACAATGTCAAAAAGTGTGACCCCAGTAGTTGTGTCAGATGAGCCACGTTGCGCCTTACAGTCAGCCATTTAAGCCAGAAGTTGACCACATCAGACCTACATAAGCTTTAGTATGCAATGTTAAAGTAAAACGGATTAAAAATAAATAAATAAATGAATAAAACTTTGGAAGATGACAGTAAGATTAGTTTTCCTTAAATAACATTATTTGGTGCTGGCTACGTGAACAGCCGTTAGCACCAGCTAGCGTCAACCCATGTTGTAATTATGAACCCAAATCTGGGTTGTTCTTTTTAACCCAATTTTTTGATTAGCTCGAATAGAACAAATAATAAAAGTGTAAAAAACAAAAACAACAGGACTTCTATTCTGAAGCTGAAGACATGCCACTTCCTGTCCAGGAGGCTGGAGTGTGTGGAGTTCCAGGTTTTATAGAACTGCATGAGAGGCCTGGTTGTGTACCCAGATTCACCTGCAGATTAGACTGGAACTACTCGCCCTGAGTGATGGAAGCTCGTTCTTTTGCCTGCTTCACGAGAGAGGTTTTGGTCACCTGCATGAAGGTGTGAGTTGGAGTGGAGCTGCCTAAATCTGAGACCTCACCCTCTGTTTAAAGTTGGTTTATTAGTTTGACATAAATGGTTTGCTCCACCAGGTGGCACGGTTGGTAGAGCTGTTGCCTCTCAGAAAGAAGGTTGCCAGTTCAAATCCTGTCCAGGGACCTTTCTCTCTGTGCATGCGTGGGTTTCCTTCGGGTACTGCGGTTTCCTCCCACAGACCAAAAATATGCATGTTAGACTTACTTACTTGGACTTTGATCTTCCCGCGCTCGAGAGCGCATTGGGCGGCAAGCTGTTTCCATTGATCTCTATCCTTGGCGATCACCTCCGCCGTGCTCGGGTCGAAGCCTTGTACTTTTTCTCAAAGGATCGTCTCCACGTCAGTTTGGGTCTGCCTTTCTTTCTGTTTCCTTGTGGTTTCTAGTTGAAGGCAATATTTGGTAGTCTCGTGCTTCCATTCTCAGTAATAATAATAATATATAATAATAATAATCATTTTATTTAAAAGCGCCTTTCATGACACCCAAGGACACTACAGGTACATGTCCCACAAACTTGAGCTTCCTTAGCTTGATTGTTTGGCTCATGGGTATGGTATGTGTCCTGCGATAGACTTCTGCATTTTGTAATCCAATCTAGGTATGTAATCTTCAGTATCTTTTGCAGGCATCTTTGTTGGAATGCATGTTAGGCTGATTGGTAACTCTAAATTGTCCCTAGGTGTGAGTGAGAGAGTGAATGGTTGTTTGTCTTTGTGTGTCCCTGTGATGGACTTGCGACCTGTCATAGGTGTCCCCCGCCTCTTGTGCAGTGATAGCAGGATATGGGCAACAGTGACCCTTGTGAGCCAAGAAGGAAGAAGAGCATAAATATAATTGATGGATGGATGGCTGGCTGGATGGATGGACGGACGGATGGACGAACGGATGGATGGATGGATGGATGGATGGATGGATGTATGGGTGGATGGATGGATGGGTGGATGGATTCCTTCACCACCACCACCCCTCTCAAACCATCTGTCTTGACTGTCTGAAGGCTCCCACAGACTCGGGCATACTCCATGAGCCACTCTCTGGTGTTGAGCCATGCGTCTGTGGAGAGATTTAGTTTCTCCAATATAGACATCTGAACGTTGGTCACTGCAATGAACTGCAGACCCACCACTCAGTTTGGGTTTGGGGGTTCTATCCTTAGGACGGAACCTCTGACTGAGGGTCCTGCTGGCTTTCAAATGTACCATGATGTCGTGTTGAAGAAAATCCTTCTGAGTTTTTCAGGTCCTCCAGCAACATATGAGATGACTATGTGTTTGTGTTTGCTCTTCTCCCTCTTCTGTTCTGCAGTGTGTTTGTTGATTTGACAAAGGCCCAGTTAGGATACCCACAGGTTTGGAAAGCTTCTTTGATCTGTTCCTGTTCTTTTCCTTCCTTTCTGTCTTTCTGGAAACATGTTCGGCCCGGTGGTGTAAAGTCCTAATGACAGAGAGTTTGTGTTCCAGTGGGTGGTGAGAGTCAAACAGAAGGTGCTGATCTGTGTGAGGTTTCCTGTAAACTTCAACGTTGAGGTTTCCATCTCTTGCCATTGTCCCGAAAAGGCAGCTTGTTGTCGTTAGCGCCCTCTCTGGTAAACGATGTTGTTGTCCACAGAGTTTAAGTGTTTGATGAACGCTTCTACACCCAAGTGTTGTTCACATATCTGAACCAGTGGCTTGGTGATGTTCCCTTGAAGGACTCTCTGTTCGACTCTCTGTTCCATTTCGTTCATGTAGAGACTGGTCATAATCGGTGACACTGGAAATCCCACGGCACAACCATGCTCCTGTCTGTAAAGGCGCTATCACTGAACTGTGAATAAGTTGTGGAAAGACAAAGGTCGAGCAGAGTACATCTCTGGTCTGGGGTGAAACTGGTCCAGTAATCTTGTTGAAGGTGTTTCCTGACAGTTTCTACTGCCTCTGATGTGGTTATACAGGTGAAAAGTGAAGTGACATCAAAACTGAGCAAATTACTCATGTAACTTAAAGCTGCAGTCTGCAGTTCTGTAGTGCAGTCTGTAAGTTGTCTAAAAATATATTTTTAACATATTTCTTCACTCTGTCACTATCTCCTGACAGACTGATGTTAGACAAAGTAATCTCTGAAAAAAACTATAGTCCCCTTGCTTCTCTAAAAGCATTTCTAAAAAGCCACAGTGACCCGCCGTTAACCAGCCAATAAAAACAGAGTTTTTAACCAGCCAATAAAAACAGAGCTTCTCACGCTCCTAACCCACGCCCCCGCCTGTCCCAGCCCCAGCGGCCGCGCAGGTTCTCGTTCAAAGTATTGCAAAGCGATGCAAAACTGTTTTGTATGTGACACAAATGTATTAAATTCCCCTTCTTCATCCCTGATCTGGACTTTTCTTTTGTTTTTTTTGCCAAAAGTCAAGTGATCGCTTCATCCTCCACTGACTCATGACAGAAACATTGAGGAAATGAATGAATTTGTCACGAGCGAATTAAACTCATGTCCAACGTGGCTGCGCGAGGCTCAGCAGATTTCATGGTGTTCTGGTGTGCTGGACCAGCGCTCCCTGTTTTTATTTTATTTTTTAGAACGTTTTATTAACATATAAACACAGAACTTCGCAGCGGCTGACAGGACATGCAGTGGAGGCGGAGCATTCGGAAGCAGAGCTGAATTTCACAGAGAGCAAGAGGGAGCAGAGCCATATATGGCTCTGAGGGGGAGGGACCAGAAACGTGTCTCTGTTCAAAATGTTCCTAAGTTCCAGCGTGTTCCAGAAATTACATATAGCAGCTTTAATGTTTGAGTTGAAAACTTATCTCGCTATGCTGAGTCAAACTAACAATCCAACAATGTCATGTTAACACGACTCAGGGTCGCCTCGGTTCAAATTTCAAGTTCAAGTTCAAGTAAAGTTTATTGTCATTTGCATCACATGTGGTACATGAGGCAGAACAAAATTATGGGTCCCAGTTACACCCAAAAATAGCAAACTATAAAGTATAAAAAGAAACAGTATATAAGGATCTAAGATATACATTGAGATATTGCTTTCCATTGCTTTCAATGCCAGCTGATTTGTATTGGATCGTTTGATTTATGATCTGCAATGTTTTTACGTTTTTCGTGTTGTACTTCATTGTCTGTGTTGCCTGTTGCGTGTTTGTTTGTCCAGCACTTTGGTGTGGACTTGTTCCTGTTTAAAGTGCTTTATAAATAAAATGGTATGGTATGGTATGGTATATAGGCTATGCTAAACAAACACCAAATGGTACACTAAAATATTGCTAAACACTAATGTAAAACAATACGGAGTAACAACATCAGCCGAACATGAATCTGTGGTGAGCAGATGGGTATGAATACAGCGGCATAAAGGCAAGAGATCAGCTGCATGAGATCAGCAGCATGGAAAATAAGCAGCACAAATAAGTCACATATCACCAATTAAAGTGGCACTACAGTGAATTTGACCGAGCGTTACAAATAGATTAATATGAACCCAGCAGTTTTTAGTGTGTGTCACTAACTGTCACAGTGAGGAAATGGTGCATTAAGACTCGTAAATATTCACAATTTAAGGGTCTATTCTAAAATCAAAGCAAAAGAGGAAGAAATAAATCCACTAAAGGTGTTTTAATCTAAACTTTTTTTTCAGCAGGCAGTGTTACTTTTTGATGGAAATGTAAAAAAAAAAAAAGTTGCATGGGCCAGTCTTGTAATTTGGAATTCTGTTCTTGACTTGGTTTTTACAAACCAGATTGGTTATAGGGTCACTTCAACAACAAACTCAGACAAAAGTATGAGTTTGAATCTGAAAGTGAACAGTTTAGATATCCATTTTGGTTTTTACCTGGGACATTTGCGGTCTCAGATTGATCTCCTTCAGGTTGATGGTGTCGGCTCTCAGGTTGTTGAGCAGCTGGCACAGCAGGACCCCGTCCCGCAGGGTCTGCGCCAGGTCGAACACCTGCGCCGTGTCCGCAGTCACGCGGTGGTTGGGCGGCAGCACGTTGCAGCCGATGAGCCAGAGCGCGCACTGCCTCCAGTACTCCATGTCCGAGATGTCGGAAGACGACAGAGCTGCAGCAGCACGCGCACATGATGTGGAACCCCCACCCCTCAGGATGACTGCACTTCCCCTTCCTCCTTCTGAGATATTATCAGTTCAAGAGTTAAACTGCAGAATTTATAGAAAAAATGCTGCAAAATATAATTTGATGCGCTTGTTGACACTGTTGAATTATTGATTATTTTTTACAAACATATACAAATAATAATCATGCAATAAAAAAAGGTTTGATCATGCAGGAAGTATTTCTGTGTTAGTTATTTATCTAAATTTAAATGTACCTGTTGCAATTAATGAAACCAAACATGAAAACGGTTAGTCCCATAAATTGACTCTTATAGTTTTCCAGATATAAGTAAATTTGAAATGCGGGTCCACACTCAATGTAAACAAACCTATAGCCATTTCCGTCATGAAAGAAAAAAATTAAAATTAAAAACCAACAGTCATAATTTCGACATTTAAAATTTTAAAGTCATAATTTTGAGAATAAAAGTCATAATTTTGAGTTTTAAAGTCATAATTATGGGAATAAAAGTCATAATTTTGAGATTTAAAGTCATAATTATGGGAATAAAGTCATAATTTTGAGTTTTAAAGTCATAATTACCATACCATATATCATTTATAGAGCACTTAAAACAGCAACAAGCCTGTCCAAACAGACGAAAAACAGGCAACATAAGCAACATACAAAATGAAGTAAAATAATTTTTTACAAGAATAAGTCATAATTACGAGTTTAAAGTCATAATTTTGAGAATAAACATCATAATTTTGAGTTTTAAAATCATAATTGTGGGAATAAAAGTCATAATTTCGAGTTTTAAAATTATAAATATTGTACAAGTATAAACATCCTAATTTTGAGTTGTAAAGTCATCATTTCGAGTTTTAAAGTCATAATTATGAGCACAAAAGTCATAATTTCGAGTTTTAAAGTCATAATTTGGACTTTTCTAATGTAAGTTCAAAGTTTGTACCATGCCAGACACCGTGAGGGATGCAACTTCCTGTCAGACACCGTTAGTTTTCCTGCATAGCATCATTCAATGTATGTCCCTATGCCTTCATACATCAATCTTTTTAAATAAAGGCATCTAATGTATACATCTTTTCATTGCCAATTTATATAGCATCGAAGCACATTTCCACTATGAAATATAGTAAAAGTCCAACAGGGACTCATTGAGTTTTAAAGTCAAAATAACAAGAATAAAAGTCATAATTATGACTTTTGTTCTCATAATTATGACTTTAACACTCATAAGTATGACATTTATTCTCATAACTCAAAGTCATAATTATGTGAATAAAATTATTACTTTTATTCTCGTAATTATGACTTTAAAAGTCAAAATTATGACTTCAAAGTATGACTTCCTGTTAGGCTTTTATTTTTTTCTTTCATGGTGGAAATGGGCTTCAATGCAGAGCTAATAGCCAAATCTGACAAAACACTTATTCATGACTGACCTACATTATGCTGGCTGTAGTCTGTGTAAACAAATATGGCTGTCAAGTTTAACGTCTGACCTATTTTCAGCCACTTTGGCTGTTTTTCTATAAGCAAACACAAATGCGAGCCTCTCGTAACATTTGATGATTTATTTTAAGGTCACGTTAACCATCAGTGTAAGAAATATGTGCAGATTTATTTCATTTGTTTATAAATGTTTTGTTAGGTCGTTCGTGACTTTGCAATAGAAGAATTAAGCTAAACTCAATAGATTTTGTGCTGCTAAAATGTGACTGTAAAATTTACAGCAAAATAGCAGCAAGTTTGCCAGTTACTGAAAATTTAATGTAATTTAACTTGTTTTTTATTTATGTACAGTATTTATAAATTTACTGCAAGTAAATTCAAGCAAAAAAGTAGTCTTGAAAAAAAAATGCATTTTTGGCACGTTATTACAGTACTTACATACTTCTTACTTTGTACTAAGGTTGCTTTATGTTTTTTATTTTATTTGTTTGTTTTATTTATCATTTTGTTTTTGAGTCTATGTTACAAAGTGTTTAGGATAGCCCCTTTAAATTGTACCACAGTTTAAATGTTCCCTCCTTGTTTCCCATTCATAACATTCCATGTGGATTATAAGAAGGTGACTAATCTTTGTGTCATGTTTGCTGGGAAGATGCCATCTGTATGTTTCACTGTTGCTGTGAGATGAAGAGGGATAAGGAGCTCTAACGGAGGCAGTCCTGCAACGCTGGTAAGCCTCTGATATAAACACAGGAAGGAAGCCACAAGATCCCATCATGTCACAACCGAAGTGAGGCAGCCAGATGGCTCTGAAGACAGTTTCAACAACTTCAACGTGCAGGAAAAAGTAGGTTGGGCTACAAGAAATTTGTCATGTGGACATGAGTGAAATAAATAACTATGAAGCAAGACATTAACAAATAAACTCATGAATTTAAATGACTATTCCTAACTGATTATGTTTCGAGTTTGAAATAATTTCCCCTGAAAATAAAAGGAGGACTGAAGCAAACAAAAAGGAATAAGACCGAGCTGATCAGATATCTGTGCATTTGTTCTCATGTCTGAGTCTTCTGCTACAAATAAAGTCCAGTTGTTTCTTATTGAACACCTTTTTTTGATTTTATCATGTCCTGGATGACTGAGAATCTTCACCAGCATATTTGTGCTCATGTTTTTTATGTTGTCCA
>JBBPBX010006638.1:51350-67870 GCA_038048925.1 Garcialebias charrua
CCTGCTCACGATGTAAACAGAGGGTACTTCAGCAAGTACTTCGTCATTCCAAAGAGAGGGGGCGGTCTCCGGCCAATTTTGGATCTGAGAGGTCTAAACAAAAGGATACGGACGTTCAAGTTCACCATGTTGACCTTAAAAGAAGGTACTCTGTCAGGATGGCTCCCTCTGCTGGTCCTTCATGTAATATGTTCAGTTTGCTCCTGTGTTTTAGTTTGATTACTCCCCAGGTGTTTTGTGTTCCTATGATTAGTTCCTCACCTTTATATTCTGGGCTCTCCTGCTTCTCAAGCAGGGGAGCATTAAAGGTTCAGTCTGCAGTTTCTGTAGAACTGCAGCACTTAGAAAAAATTTCAACAAGCAAAGCATTCTGATCCCTCCCCCTCAGAGCCATATATGGCTCTGCCCCCTTGTGGTCTGTTAAAATTCAAATTCAAGCTCTGTTTTTATTGGCTGATTCAAATTCAAGCTCGGTTTTTATTGGCTGGTTACAAACTTTGTTTTTATTGGCTGGAAAATGGCGGGTCACTTTTTCTTTTTAGAAATGCTTATTTACCACCTGGAGAAGCAAGGGGACAATATTTTTTTTTGTTTTTTTCAGAGATTACCTCTCTAACATCAATCTAGTGACAGAGTGAAGAAATATGTTAAAAATATATTGTTAGAAAAGTTACATATAGCAGCTTTAAGTGTAATGCCTACACCAGCATGGTCAGAGCCTCCGAGTAGGGAGAGAACAGGATGTGGAGAGGAGAGAAGAAGGAGTTGAGAAATGTTGAATAAAGCATGGTGTTTGTAACGGAGCTACGTCTGCAGTGGTCTGATTCTACTCTTACATATTAGCAACACCATAACATTGGCGACGAGGATGGCTCTTTCTGTACCTTTGCCTGCTCCATTCATGCCTTGCCCAGGTGAACCGGCGATACCGTTTCCAACATGGCTAAAGATGTTCGACAACTACATGCTAGTAATAGCCGCATCGGGAGACGACTGGCCTGACGCTAGAAAGCGCGCGGTTCTACTCCATGCGTTGGGTACAGAAGGCCAAAGACTTTTCTACAGCCTGCCGAATACTGGGACCACGTTCGCTACTGCTATTACTGCCCTTAAAGAACATTTTGTCCCGAAGGTGAACGTCATTGCTGAACGTCACAAGTTTCGACAACGTGCACAGAGGCCGGATGAAAAGGTACAACAATTCTTAGCTTCTCTGCGTGAGTTAGCTGCCACATGTGACTTTGGAAACATGGAGGAACAAATGCTACGTGATCAACTGATAGAGTGTGTTGCTAATACTCGCATTAGAGACAGACTGTTACTCGAACCAGAGCTAACTCTCGCTAAAGCTACCACGTTGGCGCTACAAATTGAGAGTGGATTAAGAGATGCTAACGTACTTTCTGATGCTACCGCTGCTAGCATTTCTGTTCCCGTGAGGGCCGTACTTTCTGATGCTAACGCTGCTAACGCTTCAGCTCCCGTGAGGGCCGTACAAAAGCAGCCAAAGTCAAGCCGCCGCTGGGACGCGAGGAGGACGCCGCGGGACCATGCTACTTTCACGACTCAAGTTGCTGCCACTACACGCCGTTCCTGCTTCCGCTGTGGATCCTTCGACCATCTTGCTAACAACCCTTCATGCCCTACTGCTAAAACGACATGCAACAAGTGTGGTAAAGTGGGTCATTTTTCACGTGTTTGCCGTTCAACTCAAAAGGAGGTACGTGAAGTCGTCGTTAATGAAGCCACAGTTCTTTACATGAACAATGCAGTGCAAGACAGGATTCTCTGCACCGTTCAAGTGACTGTTAATGGACGAGGTACAGATGTTGAGCTGATTGTGGATACAGGCTCATCAGTGTCCATTATACCACAAGAGATCTACCACACCTACTTTTATGACTGTGTACTAACTGAACCTACATTTGCTCTTGTTACCTATGCAAAAGAGAAAATTGCTGTGAAAGGGTGCTTAAAAGCTACTATTTCTCATGATGGTAATTCTACTGAAGGTACTCTTATTGTTGTTCAGTCAGGTGCTGCCCTGCTGGGGTTAGACTTATTTCAGGCATTACAAATGAAGCTTGAGGGACGACAAATTGTTACTGCTAATGCTACTTCTCCTACCTCTATGGTTCAACCAGCTTTAACAAATACTGCTTCAGAACATTCTCCAGGAATGTCAGTTCGGGAAGTTGGTTATGCTAAAAACTTCATACATAAGGTGCAGATGTTGCCAAATGCTGTTCCAGTGCAACAAAAACTCAGGAGACTTCCATTTTCAGTACGACAAGCTGTGTCAGAAGAGATCAAGGATCTCCAGGAGAAGGGTATCATTGAACGTGTTGATGCTTCTCCGTGGGTTTCTCCCATAGTTGTGACACAAAGAAGAGATGGAGGAAAGCCTCGCATATGTGTGGATCTGCGAGAGCCTAACAAAGCGATTGTTGCTGATTGTCATCCATTACCGCACATAGATTAACTGTTTTCAAATCTTCGAGGGGCTACTGTTTTTTCTACGATTGACCTAGCTTCTGCATATCACCAAATGCCTTTGCATCCTGAAAGTCGTGATATTACTGCATTTATCACTCATGATGGACTTTTTCGTTTCTGCAGAGTTCCTTTTGGTTTAGCTTCTGCCCTGTCAGCGTTTCAGAAAATGATGTTGATCATTCTTGCAGGCTTACCAGGTGTACAAGCATACCTGGATGACATCATCTGCTTTGGTGCCACACAAGAAGACCATGATAAACATTTACGGAGAGTACTTCAAGCTCTAACTGACGTTGGACTTACATTAAACATGCAAAAATGTAAATTCAGTCAGTCTTCCCTAAATTATCTGGGTCACACCATTTCGAGGGAAGGTCTTCAACCAGATCAGGATAGACTTGCTGCTGTGATTCATGCTCCAGCTCCACATGACATGTCTTCTTTAAGGTCTTTCTTAGGTCTTGCATCATGGTACAATAAGTTCATTCCAGGCTTTGCAACGGTTGCTGAGCCACTACGTGAGGTGCTCAGAGAGTGTACAGATTCCACTTTCAAGTGGACTACAGAAGCTCAGTCTAGCTTCACTTCACTGAAGGACTTGATTGTAAATTGTCCTGCCTTAGCTCTGTACCACCCTGAATTGCCAATTTACGTTACTACTGATGCCTCAGATTATGGTTTAGGCGCTGTGTTAACGCAGCTACATCCAGATCAAAGTGAGAGAGTTGTCGCTTTTGCATCAAGAACTCTTTCTCCTGCTGAGCGCAAGTATTCCACGGTCGAACGTGAAGCTCTTGCCTGCGTTTGGGCAGTGGAAAGGTGGAGAACATACCTGTGGGGTCGTCGTTTTGCTCTTCGTACAGACCACCAAGCACTTACCACCTTACTCACTTCTAAAGGTGCTGGCCGTGCTGGATTGAGAATTGCTAGATGGTCTGCTCGACTTCTCTGCTTCACGTATGACATTACTTACCGTCCAGGACATCAAAATGTCATGGCTGACTGTTTGTCTCGACTACCATTACCGGCTGGAGATGAGGCAACAGAGGAACCTGACATGATTGCTGCTGTTTTTAAAGAGTCCCTATGTGCTGTTTCTCTGTCAGAGTTTACTACTGCAAGTGAAACCTGTTCAGAACTGTCACTATTGCGCAACCAGATTGAAAAAGGTTGGCCCAAAGTTAAAAAAGGTCTTCCAAAGAACCTTGCTCCTTACTTTCAGATTCAAAATGAGTTGTCAGTCCATGGTTCACTAGTACTACGACTTGCAGATCGTTTAGTTGTTCCTGCTTCACTGCGTGCCAGGGTTGTTGATTTGGCACATGAAGGACATCAAGGCATTGTCCGTACAAAGCAGAGACTGCGTGAACTTTTCTGGTGGCCAGGTCTGGATCAATTTGTACATTCTGTCATTGCTTCCTGTGTTAATTGCCAGTTCAGCGATAAGGTTGCAATAACTAATAATGCTCCACTTACTCCTGTTGAATTTCCTAGCAAACCATGGGAAAAAGTTGCAATAGACATTACAGGTCCGTTTGAAAATGCTAAATGGGACTGCCGTTATGCTATTGTGCTAACAGACTACTACAGCAAATGGCCTGAGGTTGCATTCGCTCCTACTGTTACTACAGACGTAATAATGAGTTTCCTAACAACTGTGTTCAGTCGAGAGGGTAATCCAATGTATCTTGTTTCAGATAATGGTACTCAGTTTACTTCGCATGCGTTTAGTACTTTTCTGAGAGAGAGAGAGAGAGAGAGAGAGAGAGAGAGAGAGAGAGAGAGAGAGAGAGAGAGAGAGAGATACAGCACTTAAAGTCAAGTGTATATTATCCTAAAGCAAATGGTGCTGTGGAAAGGTTTAACAGAGTGCTTAAAGACTGCATACAAACAGCTGAAAGAAGTCACAGCTCATGGAAGGAAGCTGTCACTGAATTCCTTCACAACTACCGAGCTACTCCTCATGCAACCACCGGAGTTACTCCATTTGAACTACTGAGGAACAGAAAGATGCGTACCAAGTTAAACATACTCCCAGTAGAACTGAAGAGCAAAAGCCAAGCTCAAATACAACAGAGGGTGAAACAAAAGCAAAACAAAATGAAGGAATATACTGACAAGAAAATGAGAGCTAAAGTACCAACATTCAACGTGGGTGACACGGTTCGTGTTCGCAGACCGGATCACGTTTCCAAAGGATCTTCCAGATTTACAGAACCACGTACTGTAATAAAGAAAGTTGGTCCAAATACTTTCTTACTGAGTGATGGGCGCAAGTGGAATGCTTCAAAACTTGCACTCTTCCCAAAACAAATCCTACGTGCTTCAGAACAAAATGATGATACTGTACTCGATACATATGCACTGCCAGGAAATACTGATGAACCGCTTGCTGTGTTGAGAAGAAGTCAAAGAGATAGAAATGCACCAAGATGGTTGTCAGGTTTTGTAAGCTAGAGTGAAAAAAATGTAAACTATTCCTGTTCATACTGTTCTGTAAGACAAGTAAATTTACTACTGTTCATACTGTAATGCAAAGGGTTAAAAGGGTAAACTTTCATACTACTGTTGGCTTACAGAAATAATAATTTGATTACTTTGATTTTCTGCTGTCAAGTACATTGTACAAAATTACATGTAAGTAATTGTTTCAGGAAAAGGGAAAATGTTGTGTCCTGCAATTGCATAAGATGGACAGCAGGGGAGCCTTCGAGTAGTGAGAGAACAGGATGTGGAGAGGAGAGAAGAAGGAGTTGAGAAGTGTTGAATAAAGCATGGTGTTCGTAACGGAGCTACGTCTGCAGTGATCTGATTCTACTCTTACATATTAGTAACACCACAACACCTAGTTGGCAGACTTCTCTGGGATCTGGCAAACAAACCTCCTGGAGACCCTGCAGGAGTTTTTTTTTCTTCTCTTTTTTGTATGTGTTTATTTTTTATTTTTTCCTTTATAGATGGCCTCCCTTCTCACCTCACAGCCATCCTCTCACACCGATATGAATATTTATTTTTTTATTTTACAGAGAGAAAGGAAAGATAGAAAGTAAGACAACAAAACACAACAATTATCCACAAAAAGAGCACAAGGCAAACACACCCAACCTCCGTCCGCAATCCTGCAAAGCACATGACAAAACACAGCAACAAAATACACATGCATAAAGACTAATAATATTCATGACCTTGCAGTAGATTTCCATAAATAAACATACCCATACCTACAAATATATATACATATACATTCATATCACATATCCATCTACATATCTGCATATGATATCTACATATACATCCCTGCATCCATTTGTGTGTGGTTGTGAGCATGCATAAGTGAATAAGGTTCCGCATATGATATCTACATATACATCCCTGCATCCATTTGTGTGTGGCTGTGAACATGCATAAGTGAATAAGGTTCCTCCAATAGAACATTCAGTAGTGACCGTGAAGCATCAGAGATCCGCCCCCCCCAAGGCCCGAGGCAGACGAAGGGGCGATCAAAGCCCAAGACCCCAAGAAGGACCCCGAGCCCAGAGTCCCCAGGGCCACCCAAACAGGACGAGCCACTCACCCTCTCCCCAGATCCGACCAAGGGGGAGAACCGGACGAGCTCCACCAGCAACTACACACAATGACCCCCGGGAGGCCAACAGCGACAAACCCACAGGCCCCCGTCGGAGCCCGCTGCAAGAGCCCGCTGCACTGACGTAGCCCCAGGCCCGGTCACCGAGGCCCGGGCACCGGGGACGCCCAACACTCAGGCCCAGACCCGATAGGACCAGAGGACCCGAGCCCCACCAGGCAGCCACCAGGCCGAGCCAACACACGCCCAAGTGCCCAACCCCTGAAAGCGACAACAAGGGCCCCCAGCACGCCCGCAGGCAAAAGGACACCCACCCAAGGGCCAGGTGGTAGGAGCGCAACACCAAGTAGCCTCAGATGTAACAGAGAGGGGGCAGTCCAAATCACAGCCTGACAATTAGACATTCATACACAGACACACTCACTCAGACCCACCCTCATCCTCACTCACACAAAGACAAACAATAACGACACGTTCCATTCATAATCCTGATGCACCCTTGAAGAGTTATCCATACCATTCTGTATGCTAACCCTATGTATTCTATAATCAAATCAAGGTATTTACAACTGTTTATCACAAATGTTTATGTAATCATGTCAATCATGTGCCTTAGAGTAGCTTAGACAACAATTAAGACACACTTTTAGATCTAACAAACAGAATGTTCTGATGCAGATAACATGCTCAGGGGACAAATGCCCTTTGTGCTTCTCTAGGCCTTCTGGGGAGGGCAGAGCACACAGTTACACAAACAGATGAATCAAACTAAATAAGCAGTACTTATAAACCACACACATACTAGGTGACCAATTAGTGGAACTGGACATCAATTACATTAATTTACATTAAAGAGAATACACTAAACACATAGATTATAGCTGTTCTGATACTTTCAAACATGCAGACAAAAGAGCTGGCTTTCAGTAGACTTCTGAACCAGCCATAAATCTACAAGGTCGTAGAACTGAGAGGCTCCAGGACTCTTTATCAGTGCTCTAAGCCAATCAGAGACCAGAGAAGCCCAAACTGCATCTTCATAGACCCAAACATCTCAGATATCAGCAGCATTTGCCACAGGACCTCGGGCGGCACAGGTCTGGTATGCTCAGCAATCCTTTTGTGCACATCAGAATTGTTTATTCATGCTGTAACTCTGTTAACCTGTAAACATGTGTGTCTGTCAATAAATCTTTATCATTTTTACAAGAGAGAACTGGTCATTTGAACACCAAATGAGAAACCCCTTCAACTTGGTGACCCTCGACGTCTGGCCTCTTTCTCTGGTTTGGAGGGTGCGACGTGGACTTTTCTTCAGCTGTGCGGCAGTGGAGCTCTGTGACGTGACTAAATAAGGTGAGTCGATCGTGTATTACACAAAACAGACCATTTGGCCACCGTCCCAAATTCAACTGCGCACAGAAGAAGTCCAGTCTCGTGATGAATTCTGGTTCTTCGAGTTAAAGTTAATTATGCGAATTTGGTTTGGTCTGACGACACAGGTTTCAGTTTGAACAGACGCTTGTGTGTGTGCGGGACGGTCCCCGCAGCTCGGTTTCGGGCCGAGCCGCGTGCTCGTGGGTGGGGTGCGTGCTCATGGTTTTTCCTTCGTGTGTGTGTCGTCGTGGGTTGTTCGTGTTTTGTTCGTGTTCGTTTCCGGGTGCGCTCGTTTCAATCAAAGTGGCTGGACTCACGGAGTCGTTCTGTTGCACGTACCACGTTAGGGGAGTTCCCGGCTTCCTGTGACATCACTGCGTGTGTGACTGCTCCGTGCCGCCTGTTTTTGGTTGTCAAGCGTCCTGTTGCCCGGTCTGTCGCGGGACTGACCGGAAGCCACTGGGGGAGTGGACCTCCGTGAAGCGGAGTTTTGCGGGGATACATCGGCGTCACGTGGTAGGAACGCCTTCCAGATGTGCCCTGCGGAGACCTTGCTACTCGCCGTGGTGGGATTTGCACTGGAGGCGTGACCCGTTGTGGTCAGCGGGGGGTGCACTCCTGTTCTTTGAATACGGCGGTGCTGATTGGTTTTTGAGTTTCTGCCGTTTTGCATGCTTCTTTTCTCGTTTCTTTTGTTTTTTTCGTGTTTCATTAATGACAAAAGGGGGGTATCTTTGTATATATATACGCATTTTCAGTGTTTTTAATTGTCATTAATTGTTTGTGTCGACTCAGAGAGTGTGAAAAGAATGTGAAGTGAAGTTTCCTTTTTTCCAATGGTGAATGGTGCTGCCATATTTTGCTTGGACGACAGGTGGCGGTGTTGTCTAACAGGGGGGCAAGTCTGATCCACAGGCTTGTCCCTGTGTTTTCTGACACAGCTCATCTGTGAGTGTTTGGGGAATAAAACTTTTTGGGTGAATGGGTTGCTTGAAGGCGGATATGGCACACATGCAGGAACAAGAAACCATTTGTGAACTATTGCTTAGAATCCAAGCGGAAATCAGATTTTTACAAACCGTAAACACAGAGAGGTGTAACAATTTGAAGAGACTAGCATCAAAAATTGTTGAGGAAGCAGAGGGATCATCAGAAAATTTAGCTCATTTAGTCCTAATCAGATTTAAACAACACAAACAACAGCTCGATGACATTGGAACAGAACTGGCTCATTGTACCACATTTGCGGACTATCAACAGTTAATTAAGAAATATGATGATCAGCTAAAACAAATTGAAATTCATGAAGAATTGTTTTTAATTACGGAAAGTGTACTGGGATTAGGAAACACATAGAGCAGTTCACCTTTAACAGATCAAAAGCATTAGGTGGTGGGAAAAGAGCAGTCAAACGTCGCCACCTACAGGAGGTTGAAGCAAGTTGCAGAGACTGAGGGGAGTGAGGAAGTTGAGAAGAAAGGGTGATGTGAAATTGTGTCAGAAGACAGTGAAAAGAAAGTGAGAAACAGAAGAAAGGAAACAGTAAGTCGGTCAGACAGAGGATGTGGGGATGTTGAGATGAAGGACGGAAGTGAGGTGTCAGAGAGGACTTGGAGGTGACAGAGAAGCGACCAGAAATGTGGAATAATATGAACAGATTCATATTGGGAGAGATGTGGAAGAAGGTGAAGACAGAGGGAGATGAGGTGATCAGGAAGGTGAAGAGGAAGTTGACGCAGAAGAAAGTGAACAGGAAGTTGGGACGAAGACAGGATTCAGGATGTAGAGACAGGAGACGGGGGATGTAGGATCAGGCCCGAAAACGAGAGGGGGCCACAGAGGGGAGGTGTCAGTGTCAGGGGGACGGTCAGGAAGGTGAGGTGAGATAAAACATTTATCTAGATATCAGCCACAGAGCAAAAGGCTTATTTTGGAAATTTTAAGAGATTGCCAATTCATCAATTAGACAATGTTGCTAAGAAGGATGTGGGACTACTTTGGGTTTAGGTTAAATTGACTTTAAATTGGATGTAGGATTTTTTTTTGGACCGTTGTACAGACCAGATCCAATGAGATGTGTTTTCTTGGAGACAAATGCCGAAAGATATAACTTTTGAATTTTGGTCTAGTAATATATTGGCGTTATTAAATGGTAAATGGAGCTTATTTATATAGCGCTTTCCAGCCCCCTGTGAGGAGCCCCAAAGCGCTTTACAATACCAGCCATCCACCCATTCATTCAGACATTCATACACTGGTAGTGGTAGCCTGCCTTGCAAGGCGCCATCCAGACCTACCGGGAGCAACTCGGGGTTAAGTGTCTTGCCCAGGGACACAACGACACATGGTGGGCGGATACGGGATTCGAACCTCCAACCTTCCGATCAGGGGTCGACTGCCATTACTACTACACCACGGCCGCCCGCTTTCTCATTAGACAATTATTCGTATTTCATTATACAGCCTGACAGCACACAGTGCGTGGAGGGGGTGCATGAGGCAGGCAGACCTCTTTGTATCAAACACATAATGTAATTTGCCATGAGCTAGGATTCAACCAAAATGGATGCACCTGCGTTTGGTATCAGGAGATTGGGGTAGCGGTTGTGGTTCAATTGAATTTGAATGCATAAAGTTGACGTCTGCACGGTTCATTGTGACTCCGTGAGAGACAGCTGACAGCCATGTTGGGAGACAATGACAGTTAAAGGGAGAAAAGCAAAGAACTGTCGTTCAAACAACAGAATGTCCATGAACTTCCTCAGCCACAGTTCCAAGGCAGAGACTTTGACTGAAGAACTGTACAAGACACAAACAGATGTCACCGTTGTTGTATATCCACCTTATTACTGAATTAGGCAGATATTCTGAATTGAATCATTAGACGAAGTGGTATCGTTTCATTCACTTTATTGAACCATCTTCATCCACCACCTGCCACCGCACTTCCAGAACGAACACCTTTCAACTCCGCCCCCACACACGTCATCCCGTAAACTCCGTCAGCATCCCAATACATGACATCCCCCTTTTCCTTAGATTTTCAACTTCCCCCTCCATACATTTAAACATCAGTTTTTTTCTTTTCCATCATTTTCACGCCTTCAGGCTTACCAATACATTTCCTTAGTCACAAAACAACATAAACCAATTTACAATTCTTAGAACCCTGAATAACCATTTCCTTTTTTTTATTATTATTATTTTTTATACAAAGTCACGAAACCTCTCTGGAGTCTTTCTGAGTCTCTGAGGTCTGAATGTCTTTTCCATTTCTAAGTCTTGAGTGCCCTCTTGTGGTGTTGCACTGTAAGTGTCCTCTTTTTCATCCTCAAAGTCTTTATTTTCAGAAAACAGTTTTTGTTCACCAACTCCTTCCTCAGTTTCATATTTTCTCACATGTGTGGTGTTTCGGTGATACCGAACTCCTGTTGGTGATTCAACCACAACTTGGTTTCCTGTTTTGCTCACGACTTTGTGTGGTATTGCATTAAATGGTGTTGTTAATTTGTCAACTTTTTCCTGTTGAACCAGCACTGTGTCTCCCAGCTCTACTTTTGAATGTTGAGCTTTTCTTCGGATGTCAGCATAACTTTTCGCTTTTCCTTTTTGTTCTGCGTCTCTGTCACGTACATCCAACGCAGCTGTGTTTGTTTCACTCATGTCCGGTAATTTTCCTCTCATTTTTCTGTTGAATAAAAGTTCTGCAGGACTTTTGCCTGTGGTTGCATGTTCAATGCTGCGATAAGCTGTCACATATTTTCTTAGTTCTCGTTTCCAGTCCAGTCCTTCAGCTTGTGCAATTCTGATCCTCTTCATCAGTGATGCGTTCTGACGTTCGACTTCTCCGTTGGCTTGAGCCCATTTTGGTGTTGTCCTCGCATGTTTTATTCCATTGTTCTCACAGTATTCTTTGAATAATTCTGATTTGAACTGTGGACCATTGTCAGATCTAATGGAAACTGGTAGACCATGTCTACTAAACATACTGTCAATAGAGTCTATGACTTTCTCAGCAGTTGTAGATGTCAACACATCATATTCATAGTAACGGCTGTAATAGTCTATTAGCACAAGAATGGAGTGATTTGAAGATAATGGTCCCAGTAAGTCTACTGCCACATCTTGCCACGGTCCATCCGGTAAAAGTGTGCTTCTCACTGGTTCTGGTGGATCAGGTCTGGCTACAATTTGACAACCATGACATGCTTTGCAATATTTTTCTGTTGCTTTGTCCATGCCAGGCCACCATACTTTTGTCCTGAGACGTTGTTTTGTCCCTACAATTCCTAAATGTCCTTCATGTGCCAACATAATTGCTTTAGCTCTTAGCTCTTCTGGCATCACAATGCGTGTTCCTCTCAAAATTATGTGTCCCACCACACACAGTTCATTAGCAATGGGTGCATATGCTTTGCATTTTTCAAAATGTCCATTTTCAACTGCTTTTCGCACCTCTGTTAATTCTGAATCTGTGGCAGATGCCTCCTCCACCTGTCTTGTGGTAAGTGATTTTGGAGTTGCGTTTAAAGCTACAAATCTCACATATTCCTCAGACTCATGAATGTGTGTGTCTTGTGTTATCTTATCTGATAACAGTCTTGATAATGAGTCAGCCATATTTAGTTTCCCATCAACATCTGCAGCATTTCTTGGTTCTCTTATCTCTGCTACAGCTCTCACTCTTTCTTTTGTGAGTTTGCTTTGTTTGGTGTTTAATTTTCCTATTCCTTTAAATGCATCTGGGTACTGTTCTTGCAGAATATTATTTGATTCTGTGACCGTTGCTACATTTTCTCCTATTTTTAACACCCCAAGCTTTACAGCAGTCTTTTTACCCAGGAGTGGTTCACCATTGCCTCTTATGACAATAACTCTGTTTCTTCTCTCCTGTTGCCAATTTTCACTTCACATCTGAATGCACCTTTAATGTTTAAAGCTTGTGTTGAGGAATAAGCATACAGCTTTCTCTGCTCTTTAGGTACATATGAATAACATTTTATCTTTTCAGCTTTAAGTTTTTCCCATATATTTTCTCCCATTATATTACTTGTAGCACCAGAGTCAATCAACATTTTTAGCTCGACTCCCCCCACAGAAAATGACAGTTTATCAGGTACATTGTCCTCATTTACAATAAAAGCATATTCATCCATCATATTCACATTTTGGTTCTTTTGCCTTTTTGTGCGGCACATTTTTGAAAAGTGGTCCTTACCAGTACATTTGTGACATGTTTGTCCTCGTGCTGGGCATTTTGGATCTTTTCCCATGTGATCTGTGAATCCACATCTGTAACACTGTCTTTCTGTTTTATTTTCCTCCTCCACTTTTTCTTTTGATTTCCAGTATTTTCCTTTCTTTGTCGTTACAATCCTGTTGACTGCGTCCTCCATCTTCTTTTCCTCGGTGAAGCTCATCGCTGCTATCTGCTGCTCCACGCGCTCACACTGCGAAGCCACCTCCAGTGTACGAGCCAGTGTCAAGCCGGGACCCTCCTCCAGTAACTTTCTTCGCACGTATTCAGATGTGCATTTGCTCAAAACCGCATCTCTTATTTGGTTGTCATTATCACCATGAAAGTCACAGTCTCTTGCAGCTTGCCTCAAGCGAGTACAGAATTGTTGAACAGTCTCACCTTGTTTCTGGGATATTTTGTGAAAGGTCTGACGAGCATATGCTGCATTTACTCGTGGCACAAAATAAGTGTTCAGCGCATCCACTGTAGCCTCATAATCCGTAACCTCACCTCCTTGTGGTAATGTAGAAAAAATGTCCTGCACGTCTTGTCCGGCCAAGTGCAGTAACAGCGCACGCCTCCGCTGTTTAATGGCGTCTGTGGCATCATCAGACAGAATAAGTCCTTTACCGTCTGCATACAGCTCAAATGATGTCAGCCACCTTGTCCATCTTGGTCCAAGGGTCGCTGGATCCGTGTAGCAAGCGAACGGTTGAATACTTGACTTTTCCATGTTAGCTTGAACTTTTTTTTAGCTAACCTCGTGTTGCCGTTGACGTCTTCAGCGCGACACCGTCTTTTACAATCCACATGAATCTGTTGCCATCTTCAGCGTGACATTGTTATTCCTCGTCGCCATTGTTGTATATCCACCTTATTACTGAATTAGGCAGATATTCTGAATTGAATCATTAGACGAAGTGGTATCGTTTCATTCACTTTATTGAACCATCTTCATCCACCACCTGCCACCGCACTTCCAGAATGAACACCTTTCAACTCCGCCCCCACACACGTCATCCCGTAAACTCCGTCAGCATCCCAATACATGACAACCGTCAGCAAACACAACGTGAAATCAAGTGAAGTCAGGGCTTGGGGCACCCTGCCGGAGACACAGCTACCAGAATTAGGTGGCGGGTCACTGAAGCTGACATAAGCTGAACAATGAACGAGCTCACACGACCAGAGCACGTGGAACAGCTGTCAGGAGTCACCCATTCCAGCAATCCGTAAGGTCGTCGGCCTACCATTTGAATCGGTTGAGTCGCACTTGGGCCTCAGTCTCAGGATCCAAACGTGAAGTGCATTGTTTAATGATAACACATAGGACATGCCCGCGCATGTCACATAATTATTAAGTTAAAGGAGAAATGAAAAGTGTTTTTAAGCTAATAGTAGTCTAATGAAAAGCATAAAATAAGCTTGTTGAGAAATTTTCACAAGTTAAAAATGTCATCCTAACTCAAATTTAGACTTTGCAAAGTGAAAAAATTCTCATCTGGTGTTTTTGACCCCCCTCCCCCTGCCTGCTCTCCGTCCCCTGAATATGACGTAGGCAGTGCAACGGTCGTCCCTCATACAGTTATATTAGTGTGTGTATCTAGTTGTGGACAAAAAGGTTTCAGAGTGTAGCAATTAGGGATGCAGCAAAAAAAATCTATTTTTTAAAGAATCAAGATTCTTAGTCCTGGCAATTCAGAATAGATTCTAAAAGCCCCAAAATCGATTTAAAAACTTTTTTTAAATTTTATATTGTATTTTTACCGCTCCTGTGCATTTGGCCGCTGTAGAATTTTGGCCATGTAGGGCCACCGTAGTTAGTTAGCCAGGCAGCTCCCAATGGAGCCTGCTAGCAAGGAGGGAGACAGCATGTTTCAACTTGCTCCTTCATCTTTAAAAATCATTTTAGATCCTACTATGTTCTGGGGAAGACAGAGCTTAACAAGACATTGGTAACTGTTTCAGGACATTTTCAACACCCCCACTTCCACGTTAGCATACGGCGCTAGCATGCTAACGTTAGCATACGGCGCTAGCATGCTAACGTTAGCATGCGGCGGCTAACGCACGGCTATTCGTATTTCCAGGATAGAAATGCCCATTAATGCACTAAATCACCAAACTGTTTTTGACAAACTAAAGTGATATCCTTCAGATTCAAAAAAGTCTTCTGCTTCCATTTTAAATGACAGACAGGAGGACAGTAATGATGGGTTTATAGCTTCAGTGTTATTGTAAGATAGCAAAGGAGGTCTTAATTGTGTCATAAAAGTGCGTCCAGAAAATTACTACAGAAATCACTGCACTTCGGCATGTAGCAGGAAAAATGTAAAAAACTATTTCTTTAAGCTACTGACTTGAAAAAAGCATACTAAGTATGTTTATGTGTGTTGTTTACTATATGAAATTCTTGTTATATCGATTTTTTCAGATTTGATTACATTTCTCCTTTAATACTGATTTGTGAGCTCTGTTTGCCTACTTCTCCCCGTTCCTGAAGGCTCTGAAACAAAATAATAAGGCTCTCATCCTGAGGCCTAAACCAAAATGAGATTTATGAATATTTTCACAGGAAAATTGGGGTTCATTACAATTATTCGTATTAGGCTGTAAAGGTTAGATAAATAATGGCAGTTCTCCTCGAGGTGCGTTTCTGGGAGTCTGGTGGGTACAACGGATGAGTTGAAATTCAGAATTATAGCTAAGCCGCATAAATTGGATCGGTAATCAGTGCAGATAGGATCAATTAAGTAGGAACAAGCTTTCGGAGATGAGGAGAGCACAAGTTGATGACAAGGCGAGAACAAATTTGCAGGATGAAAAAATACGGGAGGCGCACGTGGATACATCAAGTGGAACTAAAATGTGGTCGTAACACCAGAAGACAGTGGCGGCTCCTGAAGAGAGACACTGAGAACGGGACCATGGAGCTGAAGTGGGGCAGGATGGATTGTGAATTCATCCAGAAGATGGAAGAGAAGAAAATTTTGAGGAGAAGCAGGACTCACGCAGGTGGGTGCACACCAGATGAAGAGAAATGTCTTCAGCTGGTGGCATACACACATTTAGATTCTCTGATCAGAACATTTGTGCACGAATGCGTCGTGCTTTCATTGCGTGAGGCTCAACAGACAAGGAGGTCGCGGGAACAAGGAAAATTTACGACTGTGATGACACCAGGTCATGAGATAATAATTGGTTCTACCGACATGCTCGAACCGGTAAAAGATTTGGTTGGCGTTGCCGCACTCACTGGCTGACCAGAGGCATAAAAATAAAAAATAAAAAAGAGAAGACAACAAACCGGTCCTAAAATTTTTTAATCACTTGTTACATTCCATGTCATGGTTTTCCTGTAAAAATCAGATCAGATAATGGTACACATTTCAAAAATGTAGATCTAGTGAATGTTGGAAATATTTTAGGCCTCAAACATGTTAGTACACGTTTGGAAAATTGGCTGAAATCTGTGCACAGACTAAAATTAATTAACTTGGGGCTTTATCAAATGGCCATTGGGGCTGAGGACGTCTGTAAATAGGGGATAAGGGTTGTTGAAATGTCGCATATAATGTATTTTGAGAGACTAATAGTTGTTTGTCCAGCTTCCATCTACAGATCTTTGGATCCGTCACAACTGAGATTGTAAGGCCTGAACGAGGCTGGAAGGCCCACTGACACCCTGGGTGCTTCTCAAGGCCTCTAAAAGAGAGTGACCTGAGCCAAAGGTGGTGCGCAAATCTGAGCTGTTGAAGCGCACATCACAGTAGTGCGCCAGAGAGGGAGAGGCACAGCCAGAGGGGTCCGGAGGGAGAGCCA
>JBBPBX010006639.1:21275-67868 GCA_038048925.1 Garcialebias charrua
TGTATATATATATATATATACACACATATATATATACATATATATACACACACACATATATATATACATATATATATATACACACACACATATATATATATATACACACACACACATATATATATACATATATATATACACACACACATACATATATACATATATATATACACACACACTACATATATACATATATATATATATATATATATATATATATATATATATATATATATATATATATATATACACACACACACATATATATATATATACACACACACACACACACACATACATATATACATAAATATACTTATCTGTTGTGACAACAATATTTACATGTTCATTAAATTTTTACACAATCTAATAGCCTTGAAATAGGACAGTTTTGCAGAGCTTTTTTCTGGTGCTGCCTTTCTGCAAACCAAGACAGGTGACTTTTGCAATGTGGTGCATCCTTATCTTCAGAAACACAGACACAACCAATGACAACAAGTTGGAATGATGATCGTCAATGCCAAATTGTGTCTCCTGAGTGTGTTCCCCAAGCTGGAAAACATCTTCTGTTCCGATCTCCTCCCGGATGATATATGTGATGGAGGACAGCTTTGGAGGATGCTTTGGTAAAGCACCACGAATCACCCTCTCCGCAGCTCTCACCACCTTCACTACACCTTGTGAGGGAATCACTAACCCACCATTGTTTTCCAGAGAGAGAAGGTGGTAGCTCTGAGACGGTGTTGCATCTTGGATCAGACGAGGGTGACACTTCCAAGATGGCTGCCCTAAATCCTGCGCCAGAGCAGGCTATGGGGTATCTAGTGTTTATATGATATCTATGGTTAGCGGTAGCAGGCTAAAAGCTAAGCTAGTCTCCAAAGCGCGTTAAGTTTTCGCTTCAAAACGAGTCAAACGAGTGCTCATGACCGTCAGAATGTGACTGAACAAAGTTTCACAAGCGAAGAGAAAGCAGACGACATCACTGATGAGAGGAAAGACTAATTCGTAGGTGTGGACGTAGTTCGGTTTTGTTAAACTGCAGGTCTCATCTGCAGCGAGTCTTACTCGGTTTCTTTATTTTGCAAAACGTGACAAAGTCGTTCTAACTAGCGGTGGGAACATCTATTCTAACTTGTTTAATCTGAAGAGTTTCCACTCGATAGAATATGATGAGTCAGAAGATGAAGAACAATAAAGTTTGAGCCAACGTTTCCCTGAAACTACGACGTAAACAAACAGCCCCAGCAGCGCTGCATGTTTTTTAAATTCAAAATAAAACAAATTCATCAGAAGAAAAAAAAACACTGAATGAAAATGTGCAGAAAGACGAAAATAGTGTTTTAATATCTGCCCCTTGTTTAAAAAATACAAAATAACTACAAACAAACAACAACCTTCACTTCACCTGCACCACACCTTCCCAACAACTTTGATTTAATCATATTTTAAAACATATAAATAGTTTTAGAAATGTTTATGGTGATATCAAGTCAACACAATCCTGTTTCCTGATTTACAACTCAGCTCCTTCAAACTAGTCCTAAATGGAGGTTTTACAAACATTTACATTCCCTTCAGGGTTTAATAACTTTAAACAAATTTTAATTGAATATTTGGGGGGTAATTTTTTTCAGTTTTATACATGACTTGTAAAATACTATGTTCAACCAAATCATAAAATTTTAATAATTTAAACTGATGAAATATTTGTTGGGTGACCATAGCACTTCCTACTAATAATTCTTACAGCTCTTTTTAGTAAAATAAAAAATAGGGTTTGTAATTGTTTTGCATGCTTTTCCCCACACTTCAATACAACAGATTAAATATGGAACAATCATTACATTATACAATATATTCAAAACTTTGTCATTCAAAAACTATTTTACTTTATACAGTAATGCAATTGATTTTGTTATTTTTATTCTTAAGTAATTTCCATGAGATTTCTATGTCAGCTTCTTATAAATAACAACACCCAAAAGTTTTATTTAATTAACTATGAATTTCAATGCTGTAAATTTTAAAGATGTTTAAAGTTAAAACTATTAATATTGACACAGTTGAGAATTTTATGGCAAGAAAGTTCATGCTCAATAATCCACGTACCAAATCCAATAATTTTCAGTCGGGTCATCTGGACAGTTTCTTTTTATAGAAATTGGATGGAGGATGGAGGGTGAAACGTTTCTATAAAAAATAAACTGTCCAGATGACCCGACTGAGAATTATTGGGTTGAGAAGTTTATGTTTATTTGATGGTGATTTCCATCTTTTTGGAGGCTAAATACAAATACAAGGAGAACATTAATTTATTTGTATAGTTTATAGGTTTTTTTAGGCTTTTATGTTGTTTATATCGATATCGAATTATATCGTTATCGACCGAAATTAAGAACTATATCGTGATAAAAATTTTGGCCATATCGTCCAGCCCTATGATGACAGATGATGAGAACTGCATTAGTCTCCAACTCTCAGTTTTTGACCAGTTGCCATGCAGATTGTTCCCATCTGCAAGACTCACAATCACCCTCATTGGATCCTTGAACTGTTTTCGTTAGTATGGTAGACAAAATGTCTCTGTGTTAAATCCCCGTATTCTCAGAGTTCTTCCTACCTGGGTGTAGTTTATAGGCTGCTGTAAAGAAGGCATGATGTGAGAAAGACGATCTGCTGCGATGAGGGCCGACTCGGGGATGATGACCGTCCCGTTCACATTTAGAGCAGTGATTGGTTTCTTGGCCAGATCGGGGGTCAGTTTACCCAAAGGAGGCTCTGTCCATTTGGTGTCGGTTAAAATTATTTTGGTTTTTTGGTTTTTGACCGTGGCAGATTTGCTAAGTTGCTTCGAACCCAGTCTGTCCCCTTTCCCCGTGAGGACGCCTGACGTGTTGTACACGACTGTATTGTTGCTGCAGCCCTCAATCGTCTGCTCCAAGATCGTCTGATTTTTCATTTTGATGCGTTTGAATTTGAAGTTGCTCTCCCCCAGGTGAAATTTCTCGTTGTGCTTTGTCAGGGTGTCAAACTTCTTCGTGTTGAAGTTGCAGACGGTGCACAGATACAGCGGGTTGAAAATGACGTTTGGATGATTGGCATCCACGTGTTCTTTGAAAGTGTTGAGATTCTGTATGGAAAAGGTGCAGTATTTGCACTCGTAGCCCCCCTGCTGTCTGCGCTGAGGCTTGGAAGGGTCTGGCGGTGCAGTTTCTGGTTTGTCCGGACCCGTGGGAAGGTTTGAGGCCTTGCCAGTTGGATCCAGGTTTGTGGATGGCTCTGCTTGAGTAGATGGGCCTGTAGTGATCGGTGCCTCCTGAACATGGTTCTGTGTTGTCTGGCAGAAGAAAGAGGAAGAAGTCAAACAGGTTTTAAATCTGCAAACAGACATGTTTATACCGTACCAGCTTGGTATGTGGACTTCTAGTAGTACTGTAAGAAAGTAAAGTTGTTCTACACAAGATAAGTGATGAGAATAACTACAATTACAATGTTACATTCAATATTACAAACAAGAGTACCTCATACGGCACATTATACGCCCGTCGACAAACCATTAAACAGCAATCTATACTAGCAATGGCCCAGACAAGCAAATATACCACAACCGAGACAATACCATGACACGTCCACCACAGAGCTCCTTAAAAATGAGTAAACTTTGACTTCCTGAATTGAAAGTACTGTACCTCCATGTCGTGCGACTCTTCCTCCTCATCATCCAGATCCACTGGGGTCACCTCAGGCCGGATCATACGGACATGGACATGACGGCGGCAGTTCAGGTGGACAGCTGTCCTCACCAAGAACTTGTGCTCAGCCAAGGAGGTGGCTAAGGTGGTTTCAATGATGGCTCAAGGTGCAAGGATGCAGGACTACTGAGAAAATGCAGTATGAGGTGCTGACCTGCAGCCAGAAGGACTACTTGCAGATACAGGACCAAGCCTTTATTTGGAGAGCTTCAGAAACTTTCTGGGGTTGGATTCAACAGATGAGAAGAAACTATGACGAGTGACTTAAAAAAAATAAAAAAAAATAAAAAATGGAACATGTGTTGAAGGTGGGTGTAGTGCAGCGTAGGTTGGACTCGCTGACAGCGTCAACTTCAACGCTGGCTCAACTTCTGGAACTTCATGACAGGATGCTGCCTGAACGAGAAACAAAAAGGACTAATTACTGTCTTCATATTCATCTACAGTTGTTTTACTTTGTATGATGCATGCAATGACTGCACAAAGTCCAAGTAAAAGCCATTCTTTCTAATCTGTTTCACACTCTTTAAAAGAAGAAGAGGGAACTTTTACAAGCATCAGCAAGAAAAACGAACACCCCTGTTGTCTGTGCAGTATTAGTATCACAGAATGAACCAGATAAAGTGGTTCGAATGGGTCAAGCAGCCCAACAGAGCCACATGTGGATCAGCAGCAACCTGAAAGAACCAGAGCTCTGGCTGGTGAGCATCAGAGGCACAGAGTGAAAAACGTGGCTGACAAAAAAACAACACAGCAGACCGCCGGCTGGTGTTCAGACTACCACATGGATGTTTCTGGCAAAAACACTTTTGGAAAAGAAAAATAATCCAACATGCTTTCTACAAAATACTGCTATAGCAACAGTGGATGTGGAGCTGTGGCGGCGCAGCAGCTACATCCATGTCATTGGCTGATGCACACAGGAGTCGCCCGGCTGCACTCAGGAGTCCTCAGGAGGCAGGAAAACAAATCAGAAATTTATCCAAACAGAATTGTTTGTTACTTTTAAGCTGGCGGTTTTGGTAGTTCAGGAAACGTAGTGAGTTTTGTACGACTTTCAGCGTCTCCTGAAGCGGGGTTGCTAAATTTAAGCAAACATCTGGCGAGAAGGAACAAGACGACACATCTGAGGTGCCATGTTTTATGACCTGCTGATCTCCAGCTGCAACACAGAGAAACCAGTCTGAACACTTCAGGCGGGGCGCAACAGAAACAAGCACAGAGCTGTAGCTGGACGTTTCCCTCCTGCAGTGAATCCACACACAGGCAGAGCCGAGCGAGGATGAGCAAGACCTTTATGCAACGTCTTTAGTCAGAGCGACTTCTCTGGCGAGGACGGAGTGTGTCAAAGGAGGAGATCATCAAATGCTGGCTTACATAAGAGAGAAGTTGTTACTGAGTCACTGGTATTTTGAAATGCACGAGAATCTCAGCCTGACTTTACACAAACAAACACCGTCGTACAAAATATCCACACAAACACTCTTTGGGTTTGTGCTGTGGCAGTCAAACGTGTGCATCCTCAAACGGAGAGAAAAGCCTGTGTAAACAGATGAACCCTGGAGAAACACCAACAGCCTCGCTCTCAATATTTTCATCAGGTCTGCTCTCCTGCTGCTGGCTCGGCTGGCTGCATGGACGCATCGGACAGCATCACGAGAAAAACAAGTGGGAACTAGAGAAATTGCATTTGCTGCGAAAATGCAGTGTGAATGCTCATTGCTGAAGAACGTGCTGACAAACAGCTGAAATTAGCTAAAAAACATGCTGAAATGAAAGAACATGCCTAAGTTAGCAGAAGAAAGCAGAAAGAACACATATATTTGCTGAATTAGGTTTAAGTAATCAGAAATTAGCACAAAATAAGGAAATAGGCACACAAAAAAAGCTAAAATTAGCAAATACATTAAAAAAGTAGCCAAAAAGGCAGAAAGAAGCTTAACTTACTAGAAGGAAGTGGAAAGACCTGAAAGGAGCTTAAAAAAATATGGAATTAGCTGAAAAAACTAACATTTGTATAAAACAGCTAAATAGTAGCTGAAACAACAGAAAAAGCTTAAACTAGCTGAAAACAAGCTGAAATTAGCAGAAAAAAGTTACAGTAATTACTGTAGGCTGAAAGTAGCAAGAATTACCAAGAAAAACTTGAATTTACATGAAAACAGCTAAAATTAGCAACAAAAAAAATCTAAAAAAGTAGAACAAGCTTAAAATTAGCAGAAGGAACATTTTCCCATTTAGGCTGAAAGAAGCAAAAAAAAACTGCTGAAAAGTAGCTAAAAAGGCAGAAAGAGGCGGATATTACAAGAGGGAAGTGGAAAGCACATTTTAGCTGAATGAGGCAGAAAAAAGTTTAAATGAGTGCAAAAAATTTGGAATTAGCTGAAAAAGCTTAAACTAGCAAAAAAGATACATATACTGTATAGTAGCTAAAATAGTCCAAAAAGCTTAAACTTGCAGAAATAAGCTGAAAGGAGCATAAAAAACTGAAATTAGCAGAAAGAAGTTAGAAGAAGCACAAAAATGTTAGCAGAAATAATCTGAAAGGAGCACAAAAGAGTTGGAAAAAAAAAACTGCTGAAATTTGCTGAAAATAGTTTAAATTAAAAAAAAAAATTATTTTTTTTGCACAAGGAACTGGAAGAAGCTGAAGCAGAACAAAATGTGAAAGGAGCAGTAAAAAGTTGTAAACATATCTAAAGATTTGAAGGATGTAAAATGAGTTCAATTCATTTTCTATGACAAAAAAAATGGCAGAAAAGGCTAAATATTTCAAAAAGCTACACTTGCACAAATACCAAAAGTCACTGTCCTGAAAGAGCTGAACGTTTTGATACGAGTTGTTGAAATAGCTCAAAAACTGTGGAACGAGAAAGATGCTGAAAAACATATAGAAAGAAAACGGATCACAATAGAGTGACTGCTTCATAAACATTCACACAATAATAAGTCCAGCAGCTGAGATTATTGACCGAAGTTTAGGTCTGGGCCCGAGCTGAATGGTTCTTAAATATTTCAGACCTCCCATCAGAACTTCCACCTGATAAACTGGTTCTGCAAAAACTAAAAGTTCATTAATTGTTGACTTTAAACTAGAACTGGAGCTCTGTTTGTAACTCACATCCTACTGACTCCCACCTGTTCCATTTTTGTGTCTAACCAAGTCAGCCCGTGTGTGTGTGCGTGTGTGTGCGTGCGTGTGTGTGTGTGGTCTGTCCCTGAGCCACAAACTCCCGACTGTCTGGATGCTCATTTAACTTGTATGAATACTCAGCATTGTGAGAAAGTTTAACAAAATGATTTTTAAAACCTTTACTTCATCTATTGTCCAGGTTGAGCAAGACTTTACATTGATGATTGGGGAAGCCATCTCTGCAAAGTTCCTAGAGAAATGGCCCACTGTCTACAAGCAGAAAATCCTCAAAGCTGTGTCTCACAGTTTGATGACCTTGAGAACCTTTTTCACAATGCTGAAGGCTCAACAGAAGTGGAAAATGGTAAGTTGCAATGGATTATAAAGAAAAGTTTTTAATGCAATACAATTTTATACAAATTGGTTCAATATAAGTGCACCTCCTCCTGCTGTCACTGTTTGGTAAGCTGAAGGCTCCGGCAGAGCTCAGCATACTGCCTGTACGCCGCTCTACGCGCACATTCTGTGCGCACGCGTTCGCTGGCATAGCTCTGCTTTCGTTCTCGCTTTAAATGCTCGCGTTTTCTCTCCAAATTCTTGTCGTAATTTGAGCCGCTGCGCTCAGAGCGTGTACCTACGGGACAAACTGAGGTCGCTGATTGGTCATTTGCTGACACGCCTACTGAATTGATTGACAGGTCGAATGGGAGACAAAAAAAAACATGAGCTGGCGGCTGCAGCCGCTGTGGTGTTTCTAAACTTTATACGTTAATAAAAAGTTCTAAAAAATAAAAACAGGGAGCCCATGGTCCTGCAGCCCACAGCCTACCAAGAAATATTTAGAACGTCGTGCAGCCAGGTAGGACATGAGTTATTCGCTCGTGACAAATTCATTCATTTCAGTCATGGAGTGGAGGAAGCGATTACTTGACTTTGGGCAAAAAAACAACAAAAGAAAAGTCCAGATCAGCGATGAAGAAGATAAATGTAATACATTTGTGTCACATACAAAACAGTCCGGCGCCGGGCTTTTTATTGTGAGGCATCGTGTACGCGGTTGTAAAATTTGAGCTTTGCGCGTTTGTGCCCTGCGGGGCTACGCTTGTTCCTCTGCATACGTACGGCGTAGTGTGGCGTACTGCCTGTACGCTGAGCTCTGCCGGGCCCTTTACTCTGGAAGTGTTAACCAAATAAGAAGTTTTGGTAGCTTATGTTTAATTTTGTTGTAGGGATGGCACCATCTAGAGGGCATCCCTTGTCTGTGCACCCTTGTGTTTCAATTATTTAGATTACTACCCTTCTTGTGTTCCCAGATGTTTCTAATCATAATGTCTTGTCTGTGTGTATATATAGTCTGTCTGAGAGTCTGGTCCTTTGTCGTGTCGTCGTTCGGTACGGTCTTGTCCTGTCCTGATCTTGTCTTGGTCCCATCCTGATTATCTCCTGTTGTAAGGTTATGCTGCCACGTCATCTCTTTAATTTATTATTATTAAAAATATTTATTTTTGTACCTGCCGAGTCTGAGTTCCCTGCCTGCAATTATTGGGTTCGTTTCTGTCCTGTCTGAAAATCCTGTTTCTGTCCTGTCTGAAAATCCTGACAATATTATCTAAAAAATACAATTGACAATATTACTTTTTCTTCCAGGCTGGGACAGTGACATGTCATTATTTTGATCCTTGTGCACCTCCTGCCACGTCACCTCATGGCCGCAAGAGACCAGGAAAACTCTCAGCCAGAAAAGCCAGTGAACAGCTTGTGAAGTTTGTAAAGGTAAGGTTACAGTAAAGGGAACATTTATGTTGATCAAAACGTATTTCCGGCCTATAAGTCGAGTTTTTTTTTTAAATGTTAATGTCCTGCGACTTATACGGCGAAGCAACATATTTAGGGATGTTTTCACATATTTTTAGACCAATTTTTGGCAGAGATATGACCGTTTCCATTCATTCTGATGAAAAAAATGGAACAGTACCACTTTCAGCCGCTAGGGTCCACTGACCGTTCCCAGCTCATGTATCGGACAGCAGACTAATCTGGTCGGACTCACTCTGTCACAGCACGGCCTCCTGCTCTCTGGAGCTCTGAACTACTGTTACCTCAGTGTTAGTTAGCAAAATAGCTGAAGACCCACTAGACGGATTTTGATGAAACTTACAGAAAGTAATCACTTGATGGACATTTACAACTGATTAGCTTTTGGAGATGTTTGAGCTAAAATTTATTTATAATTTATTTTCCGTTTGGAAAACCGTCAAAGCGAAACAATTTAAATCCAGCTGATTTCACCATTGCGTGAATTCATTAAGGAAAGGTTAAGCTCAGAAACACTTTTACTATAATGTCAGCAAACAAATGTATTTTTTAGGTGTTAATCTTGTTAAACTAAAAAAATGAAGCGTATCCGCTCGCTGCGTGTGCATGCTTTGCAGCACCGACGTAGCGAAACAAATTCAGCTGATTTGACCATTGCGTGCATTTATTAAGGAAAAGTTCGGCTCAGACACATCTTTGCGATAATTTTCAGCAAACAAATAATTGTTAAGTGTTAATCTTGTTAAAGTCCTACCGTGCACGCTCCTGTGGCCATTTGCAGTGACGCGTGACATACGCAACGCGTCAGCGGTTACGCATAATAGATGCGACGTATACGGAGGTGCGACACGTTTATGGATTTTTCCACTTTATTGACTATAATTGGACTAATGCAACATATAGGGCTGAAAGTACGGTATGTCCAATAAAGTGGAAAAATCCATAAATGTGTCACACCTCCGTATACATTGCATCTATTATGCGTCACCGCTGACGCATCGCGTATGTCACGCGTCACTGCAAATGGCCACAGGAGCATGCACGGTAGGACTTTAACGAGATTAACTCTTAAAAACAATTATTTGTTTGCTGAAAATTATAGCAAAGATGTGTCTGAGCTGAACTTTTCCTTAATAAATGCACGTAATGGTCAAATAAGCTGAATTAAAAAAAATAAGTTTTGCTACGTCGGTGCTGCGAAGCGTGCATGCGCAGCGAGCGGATACGCTTCATTTCTTTAAAATTTAGCAAGATAAACACCTAAAAAATATATTTGTTTGCTGACATTATAGTAAAAGTGTTTCTGAACTTAACCTTTCCTTAATAAATTCACGTAATGGTCAAATCTGCTGGATTTAAATTGTTTCGTTTTGACGCTTTTCCAAACGGTCGCACACGCTGCGAAAATAAATTATAAATAAATCAGATTTTTGCTCAAACATCTCCTACAGCTAATCAGTTGTAAATGTCCATCTAGTGAGTACTTTCTGTAAGTTTAATCAAAATCTGTCTTGTGGTTCATGAGCTATTTTGCTAACAGTCAAACTGAGGTAAAAGTAGTTCAGAGCTCCAGAGAGCTGCAGGAGGCCGTGCTGCGACAGAGTGAGTCTGACCAGATGAGTCTTCAGTCGGACACATGAGCTGGGAACGGTCGGTGGACCCTAGCGGCTGAAAGTGGTACTGCTACATGTTTTTCCGTCAGAATGAATGGAAACGGTCAAATCTGAGCCAAAAATTTGTCTAAAAATATGGTAAAAAATCCATAAATATGTCTCTTCGCCCCATAAGTCGCAGGACATGAAAATTAGTTTTTTTTTTTAAACTGCCACATATAGGGCGGAGCGACTTAAAGGGCGGAAAGTAAGTTATCTATTCTTCACTTTTTATTTATTTATTTGTTTGTATTTCTTGTGAAGTTGGTTTTAAATTTAATTTCAAGTGAGATTAAAGAGGTCTTCAAAATTAATTTGCCTTATCTATAAGAACCCCGTCTCCTTAGAAACCCAAGACTAATCACGTTTTAATTCTTATCTGTTTTTGCCGCAGACGGGAACCAGAATCCAGGGGAATCTTGATGGTATCGCAGAAAGCTGTCAACCATACCTGCTTGCAGTAAGGACTCTGAGGAGCGTGATTCACAAGTACTTCAGATGGGAACCAGCATCCAGGGGAACCTTGATGGCATCGCATAAAGCTGTCAACCATACTTGCTTGCAGTAAGGACTCAGAGGAGCGTAATTCACAAGTACTGTACTTCCTTGTGATTGACAAACATGCCATACCTTGTAAATCACTTGCCTGTTTTGATGAACTTTTTAAAGCTCACTTTGTGTTCAGCACTTCATATGACCATGATCTGGTCAATGTGTACAGCTTTCTGCAGACCGCCATTTACGAGATAGATGTTGAGACAACCAAAGTGAATCCTAGGGTTACAGATTTGAGGGCTCGGATGCTGCGTTAGTGGTTTTGCTACGATTGTTTCAATATGCAGTTGAGTTGGAATGTTCTGTTTCATTTGTAAGAAGTACCAGACAAATGCTAATTCTCTGACCAAGCACTTAAAAGTGATCCATAGACTTTGCTCTGGTAAGACACTTCGTCTTAAATGTGGTCAGGCAGGTTGTGCTCAAGTTTATGGCACATTTTCTGGGTTCAGAAAGCATCTCAATAAAGCGCATGAGAGGGCTGTGAGATAGCAGAGACTTTTCAGTTACCAATCAACACCAAGGTATTAAATGTTAAATGGGCCAAACACCATGAAAATATGTATTGTGCAGATTTAGTTGTTTGTAAATAAGTTTATTGTGAAATGCCAGTTTTCCATAAGATCTACAATGTTGTGAAAGATGAGAGGTTACTGTTTGTTACATTTGCACTGCAAACGGTGTGTCTAAGCATTTCAGTGCTTTTCAAGTTTTGTGTAAAGGAGACGGACCTCGTGTTATTTGCGTAGAAGAGCTTTTCCGTTCCAGAGCTTTTGATTTACAGGTGTCATACAGTCATGAAGATGCAAATGTTTATATTGATCCATTCCTGTGAACAATAAAAATGGCTGAAATACTGATTTTTGGTCTATTCATTGTACTCTTACAAACTTAGCAGTGTATAATAGCTGTAAAACAATTGCATAGTGAGTGAAATAAACTTTAATTTGGTTCTATTTTACAATTTAAAGCTCCACTGACATCATCTTTTAACTTTCCATAAAATGGCACAACATATATATATATTAAGATTGACCTCTGATCGTTTTTGCTAAAACAATGTTAAATTAATTAGAATTCCTCTCAAAAACAGTTTAAAATTAGCGCCATTTTTTTAACACGATAAATAGGGATTTCTCCGTCGCAGGATGATGACGTCATAACAAGAATTTTCTCTACTGCGCAGCTTGAAAACAATGGAGGAGCTACAAACTCGATCCGTCCAATTTAGCCATTTAAAAGTTAATTTTTTAGCGGATTGTCTTCAGAGAAGCCAAAGTTATTTCCAGTAAACAGCAGGTTATAATGTTTTTCAGCTCCTGCTGGTTTTTGGAGACCTTCACTTCATGAGGTGAGCTGCTGTGTGGAGTTACATGAGCTGCATGTGGACGAGGCAGAAGTAATTCTACAACATGTACATCGTCTCCACAGCACTGAAATGGTAATATATTAGTTAATGTTTCTAATAATTATTCAACATTATTAGTTATTAGTTTGTGTACAAAACAATTTGCACAGGCTCCTGCAGCTGTTGATTATTTTGCTTCAATTTGTCAGCTTTGTTATTTAATCCAGTCAACATGTTTACAATACTTCATATTTATTTTTCTATTTAATTTGGACATCACTTGGTGTTATAGTGGTGTATCATTAAAATGATGGAAATACTGTACATGACATTAGTTTGACCCATTGTCTTAATATACAGTATACTGCATATAATATATACTGTGTGTGTCTGTGTGTTTTATCATCAATTCACAGAAATATCTTCACCTGAAGAGTGGACACACACAGGTGGTGGAGAACAAACCTTGAAGAGAAACTAGACAGATGTCCTCTGCATCCAGACCTACACCTGGACATCAAGGAGGGTGTTAGAGTCTGAAGTTCTGATTTTGCAGATTTACAGCTGTAAAGTGTCATTTTTTAGGAGCTGATGAAGTCAAACACCACTTGCTGATATTTTTTAAACTCAATTTTTTTTGATAATCTGTTCATATTAATGTTTCCCCATAGGTTTTCATATATTTGATAATATGGGATGGTTTTACTTTAATAAAATGTTTTTTTAACATTCACCAATTTTGTTTTTACTAAAGTACTTTCTGTGAGTTGTAGATGAACGAATGAAATTAAAACAGATACACAAATATTCTCACAAAGAATAACTCAACACTAACAGATAATATAGTGTACTACTGTAACTTTATTTACACATAACTACATAAACACTTGGTTCATTGTTATCCTTTTTTTTCAAACAATATGTTCATTTGAACTGTCAGAAAAAATATTAAATTTATATTTTCATTGATTCATTTTCATGTCAATGCTCTGGCAAGTTGTAGTATTTCTGTAGTATTTCTGGTGTAACGTTGTCGCGGTCACTCAAGCACCAGACGTTCTGCTTCAGCCAACGCTTTATTCAAGTACACAAAACAACAGGCCAGTAAACTCAGAGTCACTGTTTGGCCGTGACCCACGCCAGAACTCCTCAGCCTCACAACAGGTGCTTCCAGCTTCTTCACAGAACCGCCACCTGTGTCCACTCTTCAGGTGAAGATATTTCTGTGAATTGATGATAAAACACACAGACACACACAGTATATATTATATGCAGTATACTGTATATTAAGACAATGGGTCAAACTAATGTCATGTACAGTATTTCCATCATTTTAATGATACACCACTATAACACCAAGTGATGTCCAAATTAAATAGAAAAATAAATATGAAGTATTGTAAACATGTTGACTGGATTAAATAACAAAGCTGACAAATTGAAGCAAAATAATCAACAGCTGCAGGAGCCTGTGCAAATCGTTTTGTACACAAACTAATAACTAATAATGTTGAATAATTATTAGAAACATTAACTAATATATTACCATTTCAGTGCTGTGGAGACGATGTACATGTTGTAGAATTACTTCTGCCTCGTCCACATGCAGCTCATGTAACTCCACACAGCAGCTCACCTCATGAAGTGAAGGTCTCCAAAAACCAGCAGGAGCTGAAAAACATTATAACCTGCTGTTTACTGGAAATAACTTTGGCTTCTCTGAAGACAATCCGCTAAAAAATTAACTTTTAAATGGCTAAATTGGACGGATCGAGTTTGTAGCTCCTCCATTGTTTTCAAGCTGCGCAGTAGAGAAAATTCTTGTTATGACGTCATCATCCTGCGACGGAGAAATCCCTATTTATCGTGTTAAAAAAATGGCGCTAATTTTAAACTGTTTTTGAGAGGAATTCTAAGTAATTTAACATTGTTTTAGCAAAAACGATCAGAGATCAATCTTAATATATATATATGTTGTGCCATTTTATGGAAAGTTAAAAGATGATGTCAGTGGAGCTTTAATGTTTAAATGCACAATTTGGAATACATTTGATTTCAATTAAATTAGGAGTAAAATTTTATACTATTAAGAGCACTGTTTGACACTATATGGAATAAAATTTAATTCTATTTTGTGTAAAATTCCTTTTCAGTCAGAGTAAAAGTTATCTCTACTTGGAAGAAAATGTAACTCTATGTAGAATAAATTATATTCCACTTGGAGTAAAAATACTGCAGATTATTTTTTCTTTTAATCAACTTTGAGTAAAAATACGGTAGAGTAATTTTACTTTTAATCAACTTGGAGTAAAAAGACGGTAGAGTAATTTATTTTTTAATCAACTTGGAGTAAAGTCTCTTGGTATTGATTAAAATTTGTGCACTAAATAGAGCAGATTTTACTCTGTAATTTCAACTCTTCCATGAGAGTAAATTTTACTCTATTTAGACTGGGACCAAATGTTGTATTTTAGAGTAAAATTTTATTCAAATTGAGTAAATTTTACTCTGGAAATTTTCCTGTGTCCTGTTGTTTGGCTGGCTGCTGAACTGTAATAAACTACCCCACCAAAAAAAAAAAAAAAAATTAGGTAATATTTCAATAATATTTCAAGACAGCAAATGAATTTATCAGCAGTGACAGTAATGAGGTCTGAACAGGCTGACCGTAGCGGAGAGAATGCGGCGGTGATCGATACGAGCCTGCGATCCAACTGAGCAGCTCTAATGTATGAAGATGGACAGATGATCCGATGTCTCGGAGACATGATGGGTCCGTTTGGACGGACGTGTTTCCAAACAGCGCCAAGGAGCCAACGACGCACAACAGATGAGTCACAGCAGCACACTACACTCACTCCCCGTTTCTTCTTCCCATTAATTTAATCTCAAGGTGCACAGGCACATGCAAAACCCAGAGTTTAGAAAATAAATAATTAAATTAGCTGACACCTTATACTGTATATAAAAAAGCTTGTTATTGTTGATAACAGGGGCTAAATGTAGAATGACTGATGTTTGTTTCAATGCAGTGATTTCAAAACTGATTTCTTATGCATGACTATGGTAACTGCTGGAAAAGTGCCTGACAAAGTTAAGAAATAGTTCGGAGTTGTTTCATTTCTAAGTAAATGTCACAAAGTTGATCAGATGTGAGGCTAAAACTCTCCTGGACAACATGAACAAATATCAACGTGGTGGACTTTAAATGGAGGCTAATTAATATTTCATTAGATGACCCAGAAGCCCTGAAGGTCCACCAGATTTATTTGGAGAACATTGGGAGAAGAGGCGAGCGTGCACACTGCTCTCTTGGCTCTGTGGGGCGTGCTCCTCCATCTCGGTCTGGTTCTGAGAGCGGGCTCTCCCATCGTGACTGCCTGATCCACAAGCGAGGAGCACAAAGCGCGTGTCGGGCCTCGAGTGTTTGAGAAGCACCGCCACAATCACAGCGTGTCCCAGCAGGCGGGGAGATGGGAGGCAGAATTTCGGACTGTCGCAGAATTAATTTAAATCTCATCACGCGGCTCCTCTGGAGCAAAGCGAGGCGTTTGAGTGTTCGCTGTGTTCTGCATAGCAACAGATCAGAGCGACTTTCACTGCTGCAAAGACAAGAAGCAGCTCGATGACAGAAACACTCATTTTCCTCCTGGAGGGGGTCTGTGCTGTACATCTACAACCAGAAACTACTGAGCTTATATCTGAAATACAAAAAAATACAGTGTGTGCCTTGAAAGACCAGGGATGAACTGTAATGAGTGGCATAGTTTAGGAGAAGGAGAAAAAAACAACTTAGCATCAAACTACGGTAATTAAAAGATTTTTATGAGAAAACAAATTAACCAATGCTTACACAAAACTTCACCTGACTATCTAAAGGACATTCTTGCACCATATTCATCCACCCGGTCTCTACGATCACAGAACAGTAATCTACTTCACATTCCTCGAACCAAATTAAGGACCATGGGAGACCGGGCATTCTGTGTGGCTGCCCCCCACCTATGGAACTCCCTCCCTGACTACCTGAGAGCTCCACAGTCACTGGTTGACTTTAAAAACGGCTTGAAGACTTCTTTTTAAGCAAGCCTATTCTGCCTCCATATGATTTTATCTTGATCTTAGTTGATATTATTGATTTTACTTGATTTTATCACTGTTTTATTTGATTTTTGCTTTTGTTGCACTTTGTAGCACTTTGAGATTTTTATTAATGAAAAGTGCGTTATAAATTAAATAATAATAATAATAATGAATTCCATTTATAATGCACTTTTCATTAATAAAAATCTCAAAGTGCTATTGCTAATTCATTATTATTATTATTATGATTGGCTGAATAGTCCGCTGCGCCCGCCCCACGAGTTAGAAAATAAGAAGCAGAGCCGTGTGACACCGGTCTGGAAGAAGAAGTGATGAAAATGAGTGAACATTTATGTAAAGTTGAATGTTAAATGATAATAAATAAATATATTAAGAAAATATGGCAGGAACACTGGGACATTACTGATACAGGAAGACATTTACACAACATTCATAAAAAGGTAGGATATACAAGGAAAGCAGGAAGAAACAGGAACTTACTCGCATTAGAACAGGACACACAGGCTTTAATAAATCTTGAAATAATTGGAAAGTATGCAACAGGACTATGTGACATGTGCACCAGCAATTTCCCTGAAAAGATTCAACATGTCTTTATGGAATGTCCAGGGAATGAAACAGAAATAATGCATTTCCAAAAATAAATGAATAAAATGAATATAAAATTTACAATTAGGGATGTTTTTAGTAGGGATATCAGTAAAGTTAAAGATCAAGTTATTATTTTCTTGAAAAATACAAACTTAATAGAGAGAATTTAGTTGAGTTATTAAATTAATTTAACAGAATTAGTTTTTTTCTTCCTGTTTATCTCCTGTCCACACTCCAGCTCAATAGGTGGTAGTAATGCACCTTACAGTTGGTCTGCCAACCGCCATAAAAGAAAAGAAGAAGAAGAAAGGGGGAGGGGCTCATGTAGTTCCCGCCACAGACATACGTACTATTAATGGTTTGCACCCGTACTGACACCACAAAGCTGTGAGTGCCTGTTAGACGCTATTCAACAATAGAGTGACTATAGTGCATACTTGTTATTTTGTTATGACGGGTGTACAATAATTTCCCTCAAAATACGATAATTTTATGTCTCTAGTACGATAATCCTGCATTACCATACCTACCATACCATTTTATTTATAAAGCACTTTCAACAGGAACAAGTCCACACCAAAGTGCTGAACAAACAAACACGCAACAGGCAACACAGACAATGAAGTACAACACGAAAAACATAAAAACATTGCAGATCATAAATAAAACAATCCAATATAAATCAGCTGGCATTGAAAGCGATGGAGTAGTAGTGAGTTTTTAACCGAGGTTTGAAAACTCGTGCTACAGCGGTAACTCGTTCCAGAGTCTTGGGCCTGCTACAGAGAACGCCCTGTCACCTCTGCGCTTAAGGCGAGTTTCTGGAACTATTAAGAGTACCTGATCCTCTGACCTCAAAGCACGTGGAGGGACATATGGGTGTATCAGATCCGAGAGATAGGCGGGGGCGAGACTGTTCAGCGATTTGTAGACATACATGAGAATTTTGAATTGGATTCGAAGATGAACCGGTAGCCAGTGAAGGGAGGCCAAGACTGGTGTAATGTGCTCTCTTTTGCGTGTGCTGGTTAAAAATCGGGCAGCTGCGTTCTGAACCAGTTGTAATCGTGCAATGGTGGCTTGACTGACGCCAAGCAGAAGTGAATTGCAGTAATCCAGCCTAGATGTAATGAATGCGTGAATCACTGTCTCCAGGTTGTTTTTTGATAATATGGGCTTCAGCTAGACAGACGCCTCAGCTGGAAAGGTCTGTGTACATTACTCACCTGGCAACACTGGTCTCCACCTCCATCCGAACCATTCACAAACCAGTTTATGTCCAAAAACCACCTTTTCCAAATGCGAAGTTTCTATATCCTGTGTGGGATAATTTTCATGCCGTGTTTGTCAGAACCTCAGCGTAAACTTCAGCTTCGTTTTGGACCTACCACCAAGTCCACTCGGAGATTCACCACAATGGAGGTGCAGCACGTTTCTTCCTTCTTCTTCTTCTATTTATTTTTATTGGCGGTTGGCGAACTTTTTTAAGCGCATTACCGCCACCACTTGGACTGGAGTGTAGATTTGGAGACGGGAAAAAAAACTATATTCCTACTAAATAAGCTAATTGAGTTTATGAACAAAATAACTTTATTGTATGTATCAGGTGAGTTTTCCTCCAAGAGCCCAGCTTATGTAAAGTTCTGACGTTTTTCCTTTGTTAGTGACTGAAATAGATGTTTCCTTTGGATCTTGTATTTATTGCAGTGCAGCAGCATGCTCAACTGTCTCTGGTTGATTACAGTGGGTGCAGTTTCCTGTTGGATGTTTGTTTATGTAGAGTGTAGTTGAGACCTAGTGTCCTATTATGAGTCGAGTGATGGCATTTTCTACTTTCCTATTCCATTTTGTTGTTATTCCTAAACCAACGTGTTTTTCTATGCTGTATAAATGTCTTCCAGTTTCCTGTAGATCCCAGTGCTCTTGCCATACTGTTTGTGTATATTTCTTGATGAATGGTTTAATTTCCGATTTGCAAAGTGGGACTTGTAGTTCTATGGACTTTCTCTTGATTGCTTGTTTAGCTAGTATGTCTGCTTTTTCATTTCCCTCCACATTGACATGTGCTGGAACCCAAATAAATTGTATTTTTTTGCCTTTAATTTCTATTCTGTACATTGTAATAAAAATGTCATTGATGATATATTGCCGGATTGATTTGCCTGTTGCAATACTATTGAGTGATGAAATGCTGTCAGATGCAATAACAACATTTTTTTATTTCATTCTCCTCTCCACTGCAGAGCCAACAATATTGCTAAGAGTTCTGATGCGTAAACTGATAAATGGTCCGATGCTCTCTTTTTGATGCAGATGTCCCTGGCTGGGATGTAAACTGCTGAACCTGCCCTCCCTGTTTCAGGATCCTTAGAAACATCTGTAAATAAAATAATATCATCAGAGAAGTGTTCTTCACAGTAATTTTGGACAATGTGCCATACTGGGAGTTGTTCTGATTTCTCTTTTAGTTTCTGATGTATAATAAGATTTACTTTAGGTAATGGAAATAACCACGGAGGGATGGATGATAATGGAAGAGTAGGGCAGTACTGAAACTGGTTTCCAACACTTTCTGCTTTTGCATCACCTACCCACACAAAACTTGTGTTTGTTTCATTATGTTCCCAACAATCTGTTAAAATATTTTTGGTTGGATGGTTTTCATTGTGTCCCTGCAGATTGATTTGATTTGATGTTTATTCATTCATTTTATAAGAACATTACAAAACAGTTTCATCAGATACAAGAATACAAGTAGGATAAAATGAAAGGAAAGATTGACCCAGTATGCAGTACTGTATCAGTTTGACTCTTCTTATTCTCAGGGGAGTTTCTCCCACTTCTACTTGCATTGCTGACACAGGTGATGTTCTGAATGACCCACTGATGATCCTTAAGGCCTGAGCTTGTAGTTTATCTAACTTTTGTAGGTTAGTTTCTGCTGCTGACATATATGCTATACAACCGTAATCAAATTATGACCTCATAAGTGCTAAATATATGTTGGGTGATGATGCTCTACTTGCTCCCCATTCCTGTCCTGCCAAACATCGAAGTATGTTAATAATCTTTTTACATTTGTCTGTGACTTTGTCTATATGGATGTTCCAACTGAGTTTTTCATCAAACCACATTCCTAAAAATCTCACTACTTTTGCTTGCTCTGTTGTTTGATTGTAAAGTTTCAGGGTAATGGGTGAAATTTTATGTCTTCTTGAGAAACATATAGTCTGTTTTTGTGACTGATAATTTAAATCCCCATTTATATGACCATTTCTCCACCTCATCTATTGCAGACTGCATTTTCTTTCTAACATATTCTATATTTCTACCTTTCATCCAAATAGACCCATCATCTGCATATATGGACCTTCCAATATTATTCTCCACTTCAGAAAAAACTGTCATTTATCATTATATTAAATAATAATGGACTACAAACACTACCCTGTGGTGTTCCGTTATCTACTGTGTGTATCTCTGAATACTCTGTTCCAACCCTTACTTGAATTTTCCTACCTAACAAAAAGTATTTCACCCAATTATATGTTCCGCCCCTAATTCCCATTGAATTCAACTTTATAAGTAAACCCTCTTTCCATAGCATGTCATATGCTTTTTCTATGTCAAAAAGGACGGCGACCACTACCTCTTTATTTGTCTGTGCTTTCCTGATTTCTGATTCCAAAACTTCTCCCTTCCTCTCAGTCCTACACATCGACTCAGCTGCTGTCCTGGTCCTGAAGATGTCCTGGTCCTCCTGGTTGTCCATCAGCAGATGTCCTGGTCCTCCTGGTTGTCCATCAGCAGATGTCCTCCAGTTTTCTGTCCTTCCTGACACTTGTTGAACTCATGCTGCTTCTAGAAGACTTCATGGAAACATGTCATCATTAAGTTGTTGATTCAGCTCTACAATGTTCAACCTGGAGCTCTTTGGAAGAAAACACACATTCATCTTCATGTGTTCATCCACAGTGGAGGAAACTTCATCTTCCTCAGTGGAACAGACTGAACAACATTTATTATAAAGTTGTGACCTTAAACTCTTCAGTCAGCTTGTTATTCAATTTTTGTCATTTTGTGATAGGGATTGCTTTTGATCTTTCTGTTAGAGAAATAGAAATATAAAGTTTACAACATAATTCAGTGGTGTCAGCTTTTAATTCACATCTGTAACACATCAGGAAACGTGTTTGGTTTCTCTAACTTCTATCATGGTGCAAAAAAATGTATTCTAAAACTATGTCTTAGGTATTTTTACATTAACAGTTAAAATTTACCTTAATTTAACAGAAAATATCTGATTATTTTGAGTTTTTGTTAAAAAAAAACTTTCTACAAGCTGACTCCGCCCTCTTAGTGACGTCACAGGATGAAGCTCCAACCTGCAGGTGTTTGTAGAGGCATGATGTGAGATGAAGTGATGTGTGAACTTTCCTGAGTACAGAGCAGAAATCAGAATGAACTCTTTCTGACTGACTTGAACTGGTCACAACTGGGAGCTTCTTCCAGATGTTCTGATCCAGTTTCCATGTTCCAGCTGCTCCTAATAAATCTCTAGTTGTTGTTGTCCACAAGATGGCGCTGTTTGTCTCTGACACTTCTTTCTCCTCATCAGTCCTCCAGCTGCATGAAGAAGATGAAGATGGTGTGCAGGGTGGTGCTGCTCCTCATCCTCAGCTCGTGTCTCTGTGGTCAGTTTGGACCTTCAGGTTCAGTCCAGAACATTCAGTTCTTGTTGTAGATGCAGTTTCAAGCCTCCCATGTTCCAGTTGTCAGTGTGTCTGCTCCTCTCTGTCTCCTCAGCAGCAACATTTGTAGTGAACGTGACCCAGAGCTCCTATCAGGCAGAGCAGAACCACAACATGACCTGGAGTGGACCTTCACCACCACACCTGAGACATCCTGGAGACACCTGTTCATCTACTGCAGCTTGTTAGCTCCTCTCAGAGAGTCACTCCTGTATCTGCTCCATGAAGGTGTTGAGGTGTCAGAGGCTCAGGATGAACAGTTTGCAGGACGAGTCCAGAGGGACGGAGACGTCCTCAGAGAAGGACGCATCAGACTCCACCTGTCCTCACTCAGGACGGAGGACTCTGGTCTGTACAGGTGAAGACAGAAGATGGTTCTGGTTCTGGAATGTGTCATGTGAACGTCTCTGGTGAGAAGAATTTAAATTGTCTTCATGATTAAACTCTTGATAATTGTTGACATGAACAAAACTCATTAGATTCAAGTTGAAACAGACCAGATGTTAGAACCTGTCATTTCCTTCACAGCAGCTGCTGAGCAGCTCCACAGACACACCTGGGGCCTCATGTATCAACCGTGCGCACGCACAAAAACATTGCGCACGTCACTTTCCACGCAAAGTGGCGTATGTATCAAATCTGATATGAACGGGAATATCTGCGCATCCACGTACAAATCCACGGCTGCTCCCCTGCTTGCGTACGCACGTTTCTGTGGTTATAGTTCCTTTGGCGACACTTACAGGTTATTCAGAGAAACTGTGTCCATGATATGAAAATAATCATAAATCCCACCAAACACACATGATTAACAATTATTACATCCACATGGACGCAATTAGATGAGTGGATATAAAAGCATGCGCCAAATAGTGGCAACGATATTGACAACAATGAGATGTGATTTCTTTAAATAAGAAGTTAACCAAGCTGTACCAACACGCCTACGTTTAGGTCAGTGTGTAGCGCGGTTGCCTTTAGTTCCAAAGGTCATGAGTTCGAATCTCGCATGGTACAACGTTTCTCTTTTTTTTTTTTCGTTCCAGATTTAAATACACATGAAAACTATTTACAAAACAAGAAATCGTCTGCTTCCTTTCATTTCATGTATTGTTCTATTTCTTGTTGTTTTATTAAATAGTTGTCCTGTGTTCTTTAAATCTGGAATGAAAAAAAAAAACGTTGTACCAAGGGGGAGTCGATCTCACGACCTTTGGGACGAAGGGCGGGCGCGCTCACCACTAACCTATACAGGCATGTTAGAGCAGATGGGTCAACTTCTTGTTTAAAAGTGGATGGTATGTTTTGCGCTAGGCGTGCCGAATAAAACCTTTTTCCGTGCTTCTCTGCCTCACTCAGAAGTGATTCCTGTTCACAGTCCGTGAAGTTCCTCTTTTTTCCACGTTCCGACATGATTTGCAATGGAGCAGAGACGACATTCCTGTCGTGCATGGCATATTTGAATGACTTTGCATATTCATACGGAGGCGTGTCAAAGGCGGAGTCGGCCACTCTCTCATGTGCGCTGAATTCCACGTTGATTGTGTTGTACATAAGGAATGTGCGTGGATACCGGTGTACGCACAGTTTGATAAATCTGGATTTTTTTGTGCGTGGACACTTTTCTGGATTTGTCCGTACGTGACTTTTCAGTAAGAAATCTACGCAAGTCTTTGTACATGAGGCCCAGAACCAGAGGAACAAACATCCATCATCTTTTGTATTATACTGACTGCAGGGTTGTTATTCTGTATTTTTATTATTATTTTAGTCCTACTTCTTATCAGGAAGAAGAAGAGATAAACCCTTTTCCAATGTGCAGATGCTGAGTGTCTCAGAGAAAGAAAAAAACATCTTCATGTACAAAGACTTGCGTGGACTTCTTACTGAAAAGTGACGTACGGTCAAATCCAGAAAACGGCGTACGCACAAAAAAATCCAGATGTATCAAACTGTGCGTACGCCGGAATCCACGCACATTCCTTTTGTACATCACAATCAACGTGGAATTGAGCGCACATGACAGAGTGGCCGACTCCGCCTTTGACACGCCTCCATATAAATATGCAAATTCATTTAAATATGCCCTGCACGAGAGGAATGTCGTCATTGCTCTATTGCAAATCATGTCGAAACGTGGAAAAAAGAGGAACTTCACGGACTGTGAACTGGAGACACTTCTGAGTGAGGTAGAGAGGCACGGAAAAAGGTTTTGTTTGGCACGCGTAGGCAAGGGGGGTTCGAACGAACCACCCACTTTTAAACGAGAAGTTGACCATGCAATAATAACATGCCTAGATAGGCAAGGGGCGTGCGGATAGGCTTGTGACGGTGATTGGCTCGTTCCATTGTGAGGTGGCTCGCCATTGGCTGCAGCGTCCATTGTGAGAATGGAGAGGTGCGAAGCCTATTGGAGGAGAGAAGTGGACGAACATGAGCTAGGTAGCGCTAAAAGCGGGGAACAATAGTGTTGTGGTGTTGCTAATACGTAGGTGTAGAATCAGACCACTGCAGACGGAGCTCACTTCAGAACACCATGCTTTATTCAACTCTTCCAACTTCTTCTTCTCCTCTCCACACATCCTGTTCTCTCCCTACTCGGAGGTTCCCCTGCTGTCAGTCTTATGCAATTGCAGGACACAACATTTTCCCTTTTCCTGAAACAATTACTTACATGTAATTTTGTACAGTATACTTGACAGCAGAAAATCAAAGTAATCAAATTATTATTTCTGTAAGCCAACAGTAATATGAAAGTTTACCCTTTTAACCCTTTGCATTACAGTATGAACAGTAGTAAATTTACTTGTCTTACAGAACAGTATGAACAGGAATAGTTTACATTTTTTTCACTCTAGCTTACAAAACCTGACAACCATCTTGGTGCATTTCTATCTCTTTGACTTCTTCTCAACACAGCAAGCGGTTCAGTATTTCCTGGCAGTGCATATGTATCGAGTACAGCATAATCATTTTGTTCTGCAGCACGTAAGATTTGTTTTGGGAAGAGTGTTTTGAAGCATTCCACTTGCGCCCATCACTCAGTAAGAAAGTATTTGGTCCAACTTTCTTCATTACAGTACGTGGTTCTGTGAATCTGGAAGATCCTTTGGAAACGTGATCCGGTCTGCGAACACGAACAGTGTCCCCCACGTTGAATGTTGGTACTTTAGCTCTCATTTTCTTGTCAGTATATTCCTTCATTTTGTTTTGCTTTTGTTTCACCCTCTGTTGTATTTGAGCTTGGCTTTTGCTCTTCAGTTCTACTGGGAGTATGTTTAACTTGGTACGCATCTTTCTGTTCCTCAGTAGTTCAAATGGAGTGACTCCGGTAGTTGCATGCGGAGTAGCTCGGTAGTTGTGAAGGAATTCAGTGACAGCTTCCTTCCATGAGCTGTGACTTCTTTCAGCTGTTTGTATGCAGTCTTTAAGCACTCTGTTAAATCTTTCCACAGCACCATTTGCTCTGGGATAATATACACTTGACTTTAAGTGCTGTATCTCTCTCTCTCTCTCTCTCTCTCTCTCTCTCTCTCTCTCTCTCTCTCTCTCTCTCTCTCTCAGAAAAGTACTAAACGCATGCGAAGTAAACTGAGTACCATTATCTGAAACAAGATACATCGGATTACCCTCCCTACTGAACACAGTGTTTAAAACCCGTATTATTACATCTGTAGTAACAGTAGGAGCGAATGCAACCTCAGGCCATTTGCTGTAGTAGTCTGTTAGCACAATAGCATAACGGCAGTCCCATTTAGCATTTTCAAACGGACCTGTAATGTCAATTGCAACTTTTTCCCATGGTTTGCTAGGAAATTCAACAGGAGTAAGTACAGCAGTAGTAGTTATTTGTTGCACTGGAACAGCATTTGGCAACATCTGTACTTTATGTATGAAATTTTTAGCATAACCAACTTCCTGAACTGACATTCCTAGAGAATGATCAGAAGCCGTTTTAGTTACAGCTGGTTGAACCATAGAGGTAGTAGAAGTAGCAGTAGCAGTAACAATTTGTCGTCCCTCAAGCTTCATTTGTAATGCCTGAAATAAATCTAAACCCAGCAGGGCAGCACCTGACTGAACAACAATAAGAGTACCTTCAGTAGAATTATCATCATGAGAAATAGTAGCTTTTAAACACCCTTTCACAGCAATTTTCTCTTTTACAAGAGTAACTGTAGGTTCAGTTAGTACACAGTCATAAAAGTAGGTGTGGTAGATCTCTTCTGGTATAATGGACACTGATGAGCCTGTATCCACAATCAGTTCAACATCTGTACGTCGTCCATTAACAGTCACTTGAACGGTGCAGAGAATCTTGTCTTGTACAGCATTGTTCATGTAAAGAACCGTGGCTTCATTAACGACGACTTCACGTACCTCCTTTTGAGTCGAACGGCAAACACGTGAAAAATGACCCACTTTACCACACTCGTTGCATGTCGTTTTAGCAGCAGGGCATGCAGGGTTGTTAGCAAGATGGTCGAAGGATCCACAGCGGAAGCAGGAACGGCGTGTAGTAGCAGCAACTTGAGTCGTGGAAGTAGCATGGTCCCGCGGCGTCCTCCTCGCGTCCCAGCGGCGGCTTGACTTCGGCTGTCTTTGTACGGCCCTCACGGGAGCTGAAGCGTTAGCAGCGTTAGCATCAGACAGTACGGCCCTCACGGGAACAGAAATGCTAGCAGCGGTAGCATCAGAAAGTACGTTAGCATCTCTTAATCCACTCTCAATTTGTAGCGCCAACGTTGTAGCTTTAGCAAGAGTTAGCTCTGGTTCGAGTAACAATCTGTCTCTGATTCGAGTATTAGCAACACGCTCTATCAGTTGATCACGTAGCATTTGTTCCTCCATGTTTCCAAAGTCACATGTGGCAGCTAACTCACGCAGAGAAGCTAAGAATTGTTGTACCTTTTCATCCGGCCGTTGTGCACGTTGTCGAAACTTGTGACGTTCAGCAATGACGTTCACCTTCGGGACGAAATGTTCTTTAAGGGCAGCAATAGCAGTAGCGAACGTGGTCCCAGTATTCGGCAAGTTGTAGAAAAGTCTTTGGCCTTCGGTACCCAAAGCATGGAGTAGAACCGCACGTTTTCTGGCATCAGGCCAGCCATCTCCCAAAGCGGCTATTACTAGCATGTAGTTGTCGAACATCTTTAGCCACGTTGGAAACGGTACCGTCGGTTCACCTGGGCACGGCATGAATGGAGCAGGCAAAGGCACAGAAAGATTCCATCCTTGTCGCCAATGTTGTGGTGTTGCTAATACGTAGGTGTAGAATCAGACCACTGCAGACGGAGCTCACTTCAGAACACCATGCTTTATTCAACTTCTTCCAACTTCTTCTCCTCCTCTCCACATCCTGTTCTCTCCCTACTCTGAGGTTCCCCTGCTGTCAGTCTTATGCAATTGCAGGACACAACATATTTGTTTAAAAGTGTTAAGACAAGTTAATCAGTACATCAAAAAGCTGGCGCCTGAAGTCTAACACTTGAGCTTCTCCTTCTGACCTAAACTAACATGTCTCTCCTCCCCCTTGACCTAATCTAATTCCCTGCCTATTCCCTGGTTGATAACCAATGGGAGAGGCAAGTCACAGTAGGTCAAGCCCTCTTTTATAAAATCTGACTTCCTGTTTCTTCCTCAAGTTTGCTAGAGAGGGAGATGTGAAACTTTCTCCTAAGCTGTATGGACGTTCGGCCATGCGCCAAAGGTCTCGTCCATCAGCAAGGATTTACGGCCCGTCACCGTACATCCGCCTTGAGCTTAAAAGCTCCAAAATTTTGAATGAAAATGCCTTCTAAAGGAATGTTTTATTCTGAAACTCAACCGGAACAACTTGCCACTACTCGGTCCGATTTGACGCAGACACTGGGACGAGAAAAAGTGTAAACACGCTGGAGACCGATTTTGGATTTAACTGGACAAACAAACCTCTTATGTCCATGGCTGGAAACCCTCTCTTTACCAGAAGGACTGTCATCACCAGGTAAAGAGTTGCTGATTGTTTTACTGTTCATGGATCTGGGTCCAGCTGATGTCGGCCGGAGGGTTGCCAATGGTTCTGGTTAAAACTTACTTCCCAGATAACTCCCTCATCCTACTTTCTTTCCTGCTTTTCTTAAACCTTATATCTTGCCAGTAACAAATAAGCTAAAAGCCTTCAGAAATTAAGTAATTTACCATCTCATTACTTGATTCTGTTGTTCCTAGGAATTACGAACGCGTGATTTCCATCTGTGCCGAAGTCAATTTATAGGAAATTATAAATCAATCAATCTGTGTAAATGTCATATTATTTTGATGATTGTTAAATAAATGGCCGCATTTCCTGATGGGTCAATTTTAAACGTCTCATAGCACTCTTTCATCACTTAATGGTCACACAAGTTTATTGTTTAATCCAAAAAGAAGACAATCCGTGAATTAACATAACAGGCAACTCATCTGTTCTCACATTTTTTAAAATTTATTTATTTGTTCTTTTCAAATTTAAAACACAAAAAAATATTTACAAAATCATATTAAGAAAAAAACTAATTTAAAATGAAAGGAAGCATAAGAAAAAAATCTTATGATATCCGCCCCTTTTTAAACAAAATCAATTCAAACAATCAATTTTAAACAATAATTATCCATGAACCAACTTATTACAATTCACAAAGTACTTATAATTTTCACCGTGTATATATATATTTTCAAAAGTTCACTCTTAATCAATTTCTTAAATATAAACACAGACTTAGCCTATTTGACATTATTATCCAAACCATTCCACATACCTACCGTATGCACTGTATTAAAGTAGACCTACTCCTAAAACTTGTTCTATAACGTGGTTTAACAAAAATGTCAGTTCCCTTATAGTTATAACTGCTTTCCCTCTTTACAAAATGTTTTTGAATATTCGGAGGTAGTGTTTGATTCTGTGCTTCATACATTAGTAAAAGAATACAGGGAGTCCTCGACTTACGACGCCCTCGACTTACGACAATCAAGACTTACAAATGCGCTCCAAACGCTAGTACGTGCTGTGTTTATAGATGAATGTGTGGTGTAATGTGTTAGCTAACCGTTTGTAAATAAAGTTCTGTGCATGTTTATGGACCAGTATGTACGCTTGTTCAGTCTCATGTCGATAAACGGGTGTGCGGTGCAGCGTATGAACCGTATGAAGCGTATCGTGTTCAGAGTTCCGACTTACATCAAAAAATCCGGACTTACGAATGCCACATGTTCTGAGTTTCGACTTACGTCAAAAAATCCAGACTTACGAACGCCACATGTACTGAGTTCCAACTTAAGTCAAAATTGGGTTACGAACAGTGCGTAGGAACGTAACTCGCACGTAACTCGAGGACTCCCTGTATTATATTCCACCAGATCATAGAACTTCAATAGTTTCATTTTAGAAAACAATATATTAGATGGATGACAGTAATACACTCTTGTTATGATTCTTATAGCTCTTTTCTGTAAGATAATAATAGGCTTTGTTATAGTTCTGCACGCTGTTCCCCAAACATCAACACAGTAATTCAAATGTGGTACAATTATTGCATTACACAGCAAATACAAGGCTTTATCGTTCAATAAGTCTTTCACTCTGTATAATACAGCCGTGGATTTAGATATTTTTGTTTTAACAGAATTTATGTGCTGCTTCCAAGACAGTTCATCATCAATAATTATTCCCAAAAACTTTGTTTCATTCACTACATATTTCAACACCATTAATTATGAAAGGAACAGCAGAAGATATCTTTTCATTACTAAAAATCATATAGTTTGTTTTATCTGTGTTCAATGATAGCTTATTTAAATCAAACCAAGTTTGTATCTCGACAAACTCCTTAATAATTAACTCTAACAATTTTTCCAAGTCATAACCCGAATAAAAAAAAGTGGTGTCATCAGCAAAAAAGACACAATTGAGAATACCAGACACATCCATCAGATCATTGATACATAAAATAAACAACTTTGGTCCCAATACAGAGCCCTGTGGCACTCCACATGAAACACTACAGAGTCCAGATCTTAAATAATCTATTTGTACAAATTGTTTTCTGTCATGCAAATAGCTACGTATCCACTGCAAAGCAGGTCCTCTGATACCATATTTATCCAATTTTCCAAGTAGAATAGTATGGTCAATTGTATCAAACGCCTTTTTTAGATCAACAAACACACTAACACAATATGGTTTTTGATCCACTGCTGCAGTTACATATTCCGTCAACTCCATAAGAACTATGGAAGTTGATTTATTTGATCTGAACCCATATTGACTGTTACTTAAAATGTTATGTTTATCTAGAAAAAGGTCAAATCTAAATACAAATGTTTTCTAAAAATTTTGAGAATTGTGGCAGCAATTTCATTCATTCATTCATTCAACCTTTATTTATACAGGCTAGCCTCGTTGAGTCACGGGGACTCATTTACAAGAGGGACCTGTCTCACTCACACCAAACAACCATCCACTCTCACACTCACACCTAGGGTCAATTTAGAGTCACCAATCAGCCTAACAAGCATGTTTTTTGGTCTGTGGGAGGAAACCGGAGTACCCGGAGGAAACCCACGCATGCACGGGGAGAACATGCAAACTCCACCCAGAAAGGCCCCGGACCGGGATTTGAACCGGCAACCTTCTCGCTGAGAGGCAGCAGCTCTACCAGTTGTGCCACCGTGCTGCCCAATGAAATAGGTCTGTAGTTGTTATATACAGTAGACACCTGTCACCATTCTTTAAAAGAGGAACCACCTTAGCTATTTTCATTCTGTTCGGAAATATTCCAGATGAAAATGACAAATTACAAATATATGTGAATGGCTCAATAACATGATTTCTTTTTTAACCATCATGTCCATATCTTCACAGTCTTTTGATCTTATATCAGGAATTTTTTTGACTACCATCAGTATTTCTTCCTTATCGGTTCCCTTTAGAAACATGCTATTTACAATGCTGGTGAGCCTTCTTGGCCAGTGATGCAGTGTTCCTGCTCCAGGACAGGTCCTCTGAGATGTGCACTCCCAGGAACTTGGTGCTGTCTACTCTCTCCACTGCGGTGCTGTTGATGGTCAGAGGGGCATGTTGGGCATCCCTCTTCCTGAAGTCCACAACAATCTCCTTTGTCTTCTCCACGTTGAGAGTGAGATTGTTGTGTCCGCACCACAAGGCCAGGCGGCTCACCTCGTTCCTTGAAGACCTTTCTTTTCAACCGAGCATACTCTACCTCATCATGATTCAACTTTTGATCTTAGTTGATACTGTTATTGATTTTACTTGTTTTATTACTTGTTTTATTGACATTTAATTCTGTTGCACCTTGTAGCACTTTGAGATTTTCATTAATGAAAAGTGCGTTATAAATTGAATTCATTATTATTATTATTACTATTAATAGAATAACCTGTATTTGTGTCCAATTTTGGTATTTTAGCAGCAAGGTTAGATCCAACTTTCACAAAAGAATTGTTAAATCCATTTGCGATTTCACTTTCATCGTGGATTTCCACATTGTTTTCAACAAAACACTTCTTACATCCTGGAGACACTCCGTTGTCCTCCTACACTTACATTACCAAAACCTCTCTTTACTTGAGACATTTTATATATCCTTGCATACTATGAAAGTATTATGACTTTAGAAAGTGGCAGCTCAGCTAAAATGTATTTACAGGGCGTCTGGTCCAATGTGACTTGGTGGACAAGCCCCACTAGTGGTCTGTATACTTTTTTTGTTGTTTTTAACACATCTCATTTTCAGTTGTTTTGGTGTTTTTGGTATTTGCAGCATGTTTTTTTTTTTGATTGTGTGTTTCTTCATTTATTTTCTGTGATTGAAGATTTATTTTCTGTTGCATTTGTTTTTTTGTTTAGGAGTTAGGATTATTCATGTGTTTGCAGCACGTTTTAACTGTTTGCTGTGCATTTAGCTGTGTGTAGCTTGTTTGCACCGGTCGTCCACCGTTGAGACGGGACTCCTCAGTGACTGACCATGAAAGATGTACCTCTTCTGGTGTAAGTTGAACTAGATTTTTACAGAAGCTCTCATATTAAAAATCAAAGCACCACCTAGTGGTCAAATATAAACATCTAACGTTTGGTAATAAAGGTACAAAGAAAAAACATTACTGAAAGGAATGCATTATTTTATATGAGATTAAAAAAAGACAAAACAAAGGTTATTCAGTTAAACTGCTTTTCTCTGATGTGGATCATTCCCATGTGTTTGTTTAAAGATGACTTATGTCCAAACCTTTGTCCACAAAGATCACAAACAAATGCTTTCTGTCCTGTGTGAACTATCATGTGTGTGTTTAAATCTGACTTATATCCAAACCTTTGTCCACAAAGATCACAAACAAATGCTTTCTGTCCTGTGTGAACTATCATGTGTTTGTTTAAATCTGACTTGCATCCAAACCTGTGTCCACAAAGATCACAAGCAAATGCTTTCTGTCCTGTGTGAACTATCATGTGTCTGTTTAGATTACCCTTTCTGTTAAATCTTTTTCCACAGTCTTTACAACTAAATGAGGTCTGTCTTGACTGTCTTTTCTCGACTGAGCCTCCAGTTTTCTTCACTTCAACACATTCCTTGACAACCAAACAACTTGAAGACATCACTGACTGACTTGTCTTGTGAAATTGTTTCCCGTGCTCAGTGAAGCTGCAAGATTTGTTGACAGTGTTTACGCCTGACTCAGGAGCTCTGCTCTTCTTCCAGTCTTTGTCACCGTCTTCAGGTTCTGACCCAGAGTCTGATAAGTCTTTTAGCTGAGAGTCAGAGTCATTCACATCATCACCTTCATCATCCTCACTGACTTCAGTCTCTGAAGAGCTGCAATCATCTCCATAAGTATTTAGATCTGGGTTCCTGGTAGTCTCTGCTCCTCCACAGTCCTCTCCACCAGTTGATGCTTTCATCTGGTCAGCTGAACTGCTGGTTGGAAGATCTTCCTCTTTTACTTGGTGCTGATGAAGCTGTAAAAATAGATGTTTCTCTTCATCTTCCTCACTCTTCAAAGGAACAGCAGTGAATGCAAACCCGGGGTCATCAGTCTCTGTTTTCACACAAAACTGCTCTCCCTCTTGACTGGTCCACAGTTCCTCATCTTCCTCCTTTATGTTGAGGGTCTCTGGATCCTGTTGATCCATCCCAAGCATCTGTACTTCAGGAGCTTCTTTAATCAGAACCATCTGCTGAACATCTGCAGGGACCACAGAAAACGTGAACATCAGGCACAATTATAACTTTAAATTCACACATACAGCGATGCTTGAAAGTTTGTGAAGCCTTTAAAACTTTATAAATTTCTGCATAAAAATGACCTAAAACATCATCAGATTTTCACACAAGTCCTAAAAGCAGATAAAGTGTACATAAATTCCATATGCTGCTTTGTCACTCTATTACAAATGTCAATGCTAGAACTTTCATTTTATTTTATAGATATATTTTTTACACTTTTATACTACTATGCTTACTACTACTAGCACTTTGAGATTTTCATTAATGAAAAGTGCGTTATAAATTGAATTCATTATTATCATTATTATTATTATTATTATTATTATTACTATGCAAAAAACTCGGGACAGTATTACACTTTTGTTATTTCATTTTATGCTTATGTTTATTAAATGTTTAGTGTTTTAGTGTTGGTGTAACTTTTCATACTTTCATACTACTACTATGCAAAAACTACTATGCAAAAACTCAGGACAGTATTACACTTTTATTATTTCATTTTATGCTTACCGGTATGTTTATTAAATGTTTTAGTGTTTTAGTGTTTAAATGTTTACTGTTGCACCGAGGGACAGAGAGAAATGCTATTTCAATCCTGTGTATGTCCTGTACATATTGCAGTTTTGACAATAAAGTTGACTTTGACTTTGACTAAAGAGAAACCAGTTAAACAAATGAGGCAAAATATTATACTGTACTTGGTCATTTATCGAGGAAAATGATCCAATATTGCATTATTTTTCCTGAGATTTGTCAAGCTGCTTTATCAGTAATGCACAAAAATAAATTAAATATTGACGAGAGCATGTAGTGTTCACATGAACAAAGTTTGAATTTATATCCATCCATAGCCATTGTGAGACAAACTGCCTCAATTGTACTTGTCAATGTCTGAAAGTAAACTAACAACTTGTAATTGTTACCAATAAAAACAACTGATTTTGCTTATTTATAACAAATTACTGTATAGTCATACCTGCAAACTCAGAAAGGATGAAAAAGATGACAAACGTTGCCCCCCCCCACGAAAGATTTTGTAATTTTGTAACTTTTTTTTAACATGCTTCAGGTAAAAGTCATTTACTAACCTAATTTAATGAGAACATCCATAAATAGGAAAGATTGTGTCAACCAAGAAAATTAACAAACAACAACAGCAGCAAGCCAAATACAGCAGAACATTTTGCTAACAGTAAAAACTCATTTCTTAAATCCGCTCATTCTCAATGAATTAACTTTCTTGTCATTTCTTAAATGTTTTGCCAGAATTTTCTGAATAAAGTAGATGCCATTTCCTGCATTCTGGTGTATTTTAACAAGTTGTTAAACATCTATCAAGTGTTTACCTACATGTAAACACTTGATTCAATAACTATTTTAGAGACATCTAACAAAATAAAGTCAGGTCCTGTGGACAGATTAAAAAATTGTTGAAATTATTGATCATGCATCAGGATATTTTAGAGACACCTCATTCAATTAGTTCATATATGCATCCTGTTTTTAAACTCACTCCTGTGGCTAAGATAATTAAATTAATGTGACAATTTATCACAGTGACTTTAGGGGTGCAAATGACTTTTATTTTGGTAATTTTTTTTATTTAGTTTTATTTGTAAGAATATTAACTTTACCCAATGAACAGGTGACATTTTAATAACCACCAACAGTGAATTTAGGAGGGGCTTTTTACAGTTTTCTGATTTAGTGATAGACTCATTACAGCAGTAGGGGTGGGCGATATGGCTCAAAAATTATATTGTGATATTTCAGAGTATATCATGATAACGATAAATTTCGTGATATAACCCAAAAAAATAAAAAATAAATAAAATAAAATGTATTTATTTGACAATATTAACTTAATTAATGGTTTTCGTCCTGGGCGTGGAACACTAGACCAGCTCTACACCCTAAGCAGGGTCCTGGAGGGTGCGTGGGAGTTTGCCCAACCAGTTTACATGTGCTTTGTGGACTTGGAAAAGGCATTCGACCGCGTCCCTCGGGGGGTTCTGTGGGGGGTACTCCGGGAGTATGGGGTACCAGGCCCTTTGATACGGGCTGTTAGGTCCCTGTACGACCGGTGTCAGAGCTTGGTCCGCATCGCTGGCAGTAAGTCAGGCTCGTTTCCTGTGAGAGTTGGACTCCGCCAAGGTTGCCCTTTGTCACCGATTCTGTTCATAACTTTTATGGACAGAATTTCTAGGCGCAGCCAAGGTGTTGAGAGGATCCGTTTTGGTGGCCTTAGAATCGCTTCTCTGTTTTTTGCAGATGATGTGGTCCTATTGGCTTCATCAGTTCGTGATCTACAGCTTTCGCTGGAGCGGTTTGCAGCTGAATGTGATGCGGCCGGGATGAGGATCAGTTCCTCCAAATCCGAGGCCATGGTCTTGAGCCGGAAAAGGGTAGCATGCCCTCTCCGGGTCGGGGAGGAGGTCCTTCCCCAAGTGGAGGAGTTTAAGTATCTCGGGGTCTTGTTCACGAATGAGGGAAAACTGGAGCGTGAGATCGATAGGCGGATAGGTGCAGCGTCCGCAGTGAAGCGGGCGCTGTACCGGTCTGTCGTGGTGAAGAGAGAGCTGAGTCACAAGGCAAAGCTCTCAATTTACCGATCGATCTACGTTCCCACCCTCATCTATGGTCATGAGCTCTGGGTTATGACCGAAAGAACAAGATCTCGGATACAAGCGGCTGAAATGAGTTTTCTCCGCAGGGTGGCTGGACTCTCCCTTAGAGATAGGGTGAGAAGCTCAGTCATCCGGGAGGGACTCGGAGTAGAGCCGCTGCTTCTCCACATCGAGAGGAGCCAGTTGAGGTGGCTCGGGCATCTGGTTAGGATGCCTCCTGGACGCCTCCCTGGTGAGGTGTTCCGGGCATGTCCCACCGGGAGGAGACCCAGAGGAAGACCCAGGACACGCTGGAGGGACTATGTTTCTCGGCTGGCCTGGGAACGCCTTGGGATTCCCCCAGAGGAGCTGCTCCAAGTGGCTGGGGAGAGGGAAGTCTGGGCCTCCCTACTTAGGCTGCTACCCCCGCGACCCGACCCCGGATAAGCGGACGAAAATGGATGGATGGATGAAAATTAACTTAACATGTTTCTTTGCAGTATTATATAAAATTTTAAAAAACAACAAGGGCTAATTTTACTGAAATTACTTTATTTAGTAAAGTATTTAGTCTCCAAGTAAAACTACACCTGCACTTTAGTTTTTGTGGTATTTTTTTAATATATATTTTGTGCAGACTTTTTCAATCTAAATAATAGATCATTTTCAAAGTGCAGGTGTAGTTTCCTAAAACAACTAGCCTAAATAAAATTAAGCTTAAGATTTTTTGAGCATAAATGAAACATACAACAAATTATATGTTGCCTTTAAATGAGCTGTAACTTCTACAAGTTGATCAGCTGACCTTGAAACTTGTTTGTGTTTCAGCTTCATCTGTTCATACAGATTCATTTTTTAACTGAACTGTGTCTGATGGAGTGACAGTGCAGCCGCGCGTGTTTCAACAGTTTACAGAAGTGGACACGCTGCACCACGGCTGCTCGGAGCGGGGCAGAGCGGGGCGGGGGAGGGGGGGACAGCTGTCTGTGCCTGCAGAGCAAGGGGAGAGAAGAGACGCGCGCGTTGTTTATGACATTTTAGCAGTAACTAATTAGCGTTTTACACCACTACAGACTGTTGGAGAAGAGGTGCGCAGTTGTTTAAAGCGCTCGGGTGTTAAGGGGCGGGGCGCCCTGACGTATTACGTCATTAAATTAGCACATCATGATATAAGTTTTTTGCCCGGGTAAGCTTTTTATACCGGTATTACCGGTAACGATATGATATGGCCATGCCCTAATCAGCAGTCATTGATTTTAACTATTTTACTTTCCAGACAATTACCTGGGCTCTTTCTCCTCTACAGCATAAGGAAAAATTTGCTCTTTAATGACTTTTGACTATAGGAAAAAATAAATGTATTAACATAACCCAATATAATTAGGACATACAAAAAAATGGCAAGTCAAAAAATCAAAATCAAAAAAGGCGTTCAATACAGAGCAGAGACACTGACATTATGTTTTCTCACTTTTTCTCACTTTGGAACGGAACAAATGTGGTTTAATGTAGAGATTTACTGCTGCTGTCTCTACATTCACACCGTGGTGAAGTTAGTTAGTTTACGACTCCGTCATGTTTACGTTTCATCAGCGTGGTTCTCTCGTGTCGTGTCGTCACTTTTCAAAGCTGCACGTCGCGCAGTTTTTTTTTATCTTTATGAAGCGTCGAGCTCCCACACTTTGAAGGACTTGGTCGAACAGTTTTCTCTGCGTCTGTCAGAAAAAATATCCACTGAGTGGTTTAGGAGATATAAATGACTTTAGATGGAACAAAAACCGATGCTAATTCTGTGCTAGCGCGACCGTGTTGCATGTCTTAAAAAATTAATAAAAAATCGAATTTCATATCAAATGTGTTGTACAGGCGATCGTTAAGTAAATACACCCTTTATAATTACACTCTGAAAGCAGAAAAAATATCCACTGAGTGGTTTAGGATGGAAAAAGTAATTGTTTAGGGAGCTAAGGCTAATGTAGTTAAATCCATCAGTGGTGTAATTAATGCTGTATCTCTACATTTAGGCTATATGTAAATATAAACCATTTTTAGCTTTAGGTAGTATATTTCTAGAAGTTATTTGGCTAGATATTTGATGTAATAGTCAGAGATGACATACTTATGTCAAAACAACTTTGTAATCTGTCGCCTCCTCCTGGTGCGATCCCATATCTTTCTTAGCTAAAGCAGGAATGAGTCCCTCCTGTGATGTCACTTCCGGTTTACCGCTGAGGGCGCTATTTTTAGACAGAGTAGCGAGGGAAGACAAAAAGGTAGTAGTAGCACATTTTATTTTGAGATATGATCCGTATTTTTGATGAAAATTTGAGTTTTAGACATGTTAGGTTGAAAAGGCAACAACATGTGTTTAACGTGAGAGACGCACTTTAAGTGTCTTGCCCAGGGACACAACAACACATGGTGGGGGGAAGAGGGATTCGAAAGGGGAAGCGGGATTCGAACCTCCAACCTTCCGATCGGGGGTCGGCTGCCACTACCACTGTGCCACGGCTGTCCCTAAAGTAACCTGGTTCACTTTATGGATGTGGGTCAGTCTAATGAGTCCCTAAAGTAACCTGGTTCACTTTATGGATCTGGTTCAGTCTAAAGCTAGGTTCTCACCAAACGCTTTTCGCGCAGCCGAAGCAGCCACTTTACATTGAAAGTCTATGTGGCCGAGCATCTTGGAGCAGCGGGGCGTGACGCGGCGCGTCTTCAGCATTTCAAGCGTGCAGCAGCGCCCGGCAGTCCCTTTCCACGCACACGCGCGCCCGCAGCAGCAGAGCAGCAGAAGCAAGTCGCAGCAACCAATCGGGAGAGACTCTGCTATGTGATGACGCAACGACGACGGGACTTTTTGTGGACTTTTTTAACTTACCCCGTCGGGCCTCCGTGGCGAAAACAGCCTCCGGTAAGAAACTTGGCATTTTAAAAGTTGCTGCTGTCCACTCGAGCGTACGATCACCCCAAACATAAAAAAACGTTTTTAATCTCAACAAAGACTTTTGGAGCTGCAGTTCGGCTCATAGAAAACCCACTCAAGTAGTAACGAGCCTCACGTGCAGCTGATTTTATCTGCTCGGTGCACAGAAAAACAACACATATCTGACCGGGAAGGGAGCCAGACGCTCCTCCGACTGCACGTCTGCAGACACGTTCGGTGGAAACAGACGTCTGTTGACAAGCAGCAAACACGGTGCGTTGGGAACGTTTTGATGCGTTTGGTGAGGATGTAGCATAATGAGTCACTAAAGTAACCTGGTTCACTTTATGGATCTGGTTCAGTCTAATGAGTCACGTTCAGTCTAATGAGTCACTAAAATAACCTGGTTCACTTTATCGATCTGAGTCAGTCTAATGAGTCACGTTCAGTCTAATGAGTCACTAAAATAACCTGGTTCACTTTATCGATCTGAGTCAGTCTAATGAGTCACGTTCAGTCTAATGAGTCACTAAAATAACCTGGTTCACTTTATCGATCTGAGTCAGTCTAATGAGTCACGTTCAGTCTAATGAGTCACTAAAATAACCTGGTTCACTTTATCGATCTGAGTCAGTCTAATGAGTCACGTTCAGTCTAATGAGTCACTAAAATAACCTGGTTCACTTTATCGATCTGAGTCAGTCTAATGAGTCACGTTCAGTCTAATGAGTCACTAAAATAACCTGGTTCACTTTATGGATCTGGTTCAGTCTAATGAGTCACGTTCAGTCTAATGAGTCATTAAAATAACCTGGTTCACTTTATCGATCTGAGTCAGTCTAATGAGTCACTAAAGTAACTCGGTTCACTTGAGTCGTTCACTCTTTGTTAGTTTTGGATCAGCACAGAGAGTAAGAAGTAACTCCTTTATCTTCCAGAAAACTGCTACTAACTTGTAACAAAGTCACTCGAGAGAAAGAATAAAGACACAAACCTAAAAGATGCAGTTGATGGTTGGGACTGAAAACAGCATCTAACATGTGTCTTGCTCCGTTTGTTCCTGAGCTGCAGCTCTACTTCCAAAATCCTCAGACTTTTCTTCTTCCTCTGCTTCCAGCTGTTTGAGCCGCTGTCTCCACATCTGTTAACTTCCGGTCAGCAACATTTACAGATGTTACAGCTCAATTTAACGTTCACTTCAACTCATTTGAGCAGCAGTCGAGAGAAAAGGCCTTCAGCTCGTAGCTACGGAGCAGAACAACAAACACTGACGTCACAACTGAGCAACTTCCGGTGCTGGGAGAACATCACTTCCGTTAGCTGCTGCTCTTCAAAATAAGAGCTCGAACTGAGCTGCTCTTCAGCTCTACATCCTTTAGTTTCTGTGTTCCCATGGCAACTTGTAAACATTGAATTTAGACCCATCTGATGTAGTTTAAGAAGGATTAGTATTTAATCAACACAAACTAGATGATGTAATGAAAGATGAGCAGCTTGTGGTGCATCTTCAAGCAGAGCAGAAAGAAAAATCTTCATGAACACACGTCTGGGATTGTGGTGGACCACTAGGGGGCTCTACTCACACCCAGTGGACCGAATGTGTTAAGGATGCTTTTATTGTGAAAGGTCCAGAGGACCGGATGTTATGTTGGTATATAATGCGGTGTTGGGTGGTTTTCCCGCCAGTTGAAAGTAGGAGTTGAATAAAGTGAAGACCTGCATCCCGCCTCCTGTGTCGTCTCTTCACCTCCTCCTACAGGATCAACCTCTTTATCGGAGTCCTGGAAACATCTGGATCCTTCTTCAGGATCTGAACAGCTGCTGTCTCCTTGGTCTTCAGGCTCAGACATTTGTCCACTTGGACAAAAACAGCCTTCAGCAATAAACTCCAGGACGGAGTGATGAGAGGAGCCGCCGAGCAAAGTTTGACCAGCTTTAATGTCAGCTTTAGTCAGTGTGACTGTGGACAGAAACTTGTTCAAGTTCTTTTTTCTTTTTGTCATTCCAGACACATTTAAATCACAGAGACATCAAATCACATTTCTTCATCAAATAAACAACAATCAGGTAGAAAAACTGTCATCAAGTCCTAAAGTTCAGCCATTCTCTTAGAAAAAACATCAAATAGTTGTGTAACATCATTACATGTTGTATAAATATAGAATACAGGCTGATCCATGAATCAAATGAGATCAACTTTATTAATAAAGCAGATTTAAACAACAAGAGTTGACCAATGTGCTGAACAACAAACTCCAAAATAACATCCATAAAACAACAAAGTGAAGGTGTTCAAACACAACATTTAAGAACAAGTCCAAATCTATTCTTAAAGGAGTCAATGAAAAAAGACTTGAGCTGCTAAAATCATTGGAAGCCAAAGGAAATGAACTTTTCAGTTTGAAACGTCTCAATCCAGAGGCTGAACATGATGGAGAGTAGAAGACTGTTGAGGCTCTTGTTGAATTCTTTCACTTTGAATTCTTCAACTTCACGTGGATCAAACTGGAACACATTTCTAACTATTTCACTCCTTTGATTCTGTCAAACAGATGTGAGCAAGAGGAAACAGCTGTTAAAGGAACACTGGCCTCAACCACCACATGCTGCTGAAATCACTTGTGGACAATATTTTCACTGATGATCCACAGAAAAGTCATCTTGTGTGCAGCGTTCAAAATCACTTTTCCTGCTGCGTTCATGTTTCCACTTTGTTTTCACAGCAGATGTTTGCAGCAAAGTGGACTTTATTTCAGCTGATGTGTCCCGAGTGTTTGAGTCTGAGACCAGAGACATGTTGGAGTCTGCTCACAAGAAACACTTCAATGAACACGTCCAGCTTCAAGTGTCTCACAGAAACCTCTGTTTGTCTTTCTCTAAAGTCTTCAGAGTGGACAATCAAATGATGTCCTCGCATCACTTTTCACATTTAGGACACAATTTAAAACAGCAGCACAAGCAGCTGTTTGATGAAACACTATGTGACTCCATGAAGCATCAAATATTCTACATTTAGCTGCTGATGAAGGAAAGAAAATCATTTTGACTTTGAAAACATCTCAACTCTGTGAGTTCAGTCAAAAAACAAACACAAAAACACTTTTGGATGAAAAAACATTTGAGTGTTTCAAAACATGAAAGTAGTTTCTATGTTGAAACATTTCCAGATGTGTTTTTGAACTGTTCCTCTGGATCATTCAAACATCTGTTTATTGTCTGTCTGTCCATCCATCATCTAAAGCCTGAGCTTCACAACCAAACATTTCTGACAAACACTGAACCAAAGGTTCACTTTGAAATGAAGCTTTCAACTATTTAACATCAACTTTCACATTCGTTAACAAAACTTTGTGATTTGATGGAAACATGAGTTTTGGAAACTTTAAAAATAAAAAGATTTAATTACAGTCATAAGATTTTTGATGTCCAAAGAATGATTTAGATTTAAATGTCTTTGTGTTTGACTATAAAATGGACAAAAATGTCTCCGTTGAGCTCAAACTGGTTTCTGTGGAGTTTTGGATCTTTTGAATCCAAATCATTGGATCTGTTGATGTTCACTGATTTACTAAACTCAAACCTCTGATGGATTTCTTGAAATGTGCGCAGGTTTCTGTGAGGAAAACATTGAACATTTACATTTGCAACAGTCGCTGGATGTGCTGAACAAAACGTTGAACTTTGTGAAAAACAAACATTTTATTTCTTGTATGTTTAGAAGTTCAGAGTAAAAACACTCAGCACAAAGTCATGAAGAGCGCTCCAACAAATCAGGAAGTCAAAAACTAAATCCTTCAAGTTTGTTCTCATCTCGATGCTTAATGCATTCCTCATTAAAGAATTATCAACCAAAATGGAGCCAGCTGCCAACTAGCATGTGTTTGTTTAGCTGCGGAAACAGCCGAAGTGACAGAAAATAGGTGAACAATGTTGACGTGTGTGGAAAAGTTGTTTGTGATGGAGAACAGTTTGAATTTGTTACTTTGTGTTTATGTTCTAATTTGTTGAGTAAAGTTTGGCAGCAGATAAATGATGACTTCTGTTTTATTATTATTATAGCTGCTTTACTCATTTTGTCTCTTTTATTTAGCGTTTAGCTGCAGATTCATTCTTATATTTCCACCTAAACGTCTTCTAGGAGATTCTACGCTTGTCCCATTCCTCCATATTTGTTGACCTCCACAGACTCCAGCAGACAAATGGAGCTCCATCATGTGACTCCAGTTTCCACATGATGTTTGTCACATTCAGCTGAGTGCTCTGTTTACACACAGTTTGTAGCCACATTTCAGAATTACACATGAATATATGTGGAAAACTACCGGAGTCAACTCTTTCACACTGGAGGAGAACATTTTCATGTTTGACTTCATAGTTTGTAATGAGGAGCTTTTAAAGAAACTCCCTCCAAGTCTTCACTGGATGAACATGAAGTGATGAAGCTTTGGATCCATCTTGATCCACAATGATCTCCATGCAGTCCTCTGACTCTGATGTGCAGGTGAAGCTGTGGAAAAAGAGCTGTGAGCTTGTGGGCCTTCAGGAGGCCTGATGCAGCCTGATGGGACCATCACACTGAAGAAGTCCACAACCTCCTCCATCATCAGGGACACTGAGGACAACACTGAACCTCTGTCTTCACTGTTTATTCACAAAGTGTCCAACTCTTTTCATACACGTGTCTTTAGAGTTACGTCACCATAATTCAAGGCATTTAGATTATTTATTTATTTTAAAGTGGAGGCAGATTGTGATATTAACAAGTTGTAAGTGGCTGTTGTGTTTAAAATTGGTGTTTATGTAATTATTTTCAGTTTACATATTCAATATAAGTTTGTTTGTTCAAGGCAGTCATATTTGTTCATAACTTTATTATTAATAAGCCTGAGTTACCGGATCCAAACAAACAGTTACCGGAACACACCCTGTCAAAATAAGAGTTCCAGGATCCTGTTCCAGCAACAAATTACAATCAGATTTAAACCAAATCAAGATGGCAGCCACAGCTAATACAGTTTAGGCCACAGGAAAATAAGTGTCCCTCAGTGAAATGTTTAGATATTTAACTAACAATTGGTGTGGTAGTAGCTGACAGTAATCCAGCAATAAATGTTCAAGTATGAACAGATCAGGTGTAACATCACTTCATCACATGAGCTCATATTTTGGTGAATTCCTTGAAGTTTTCTTGCTCTTTACTTCTGATAGAAACAGATTAGACGTCAGTGTCTTTGGACTGTGTCCAACTTTGGACCAAGTCTCAGGATTTCGTCTCTTTACTTTCCTTCACATTGAACCATTTGTACTTTTCAGCTGGACACACAGAAACAAGAATGAGAGTGTGTGCAGCTGGAAATCCCTCTCCAGCTGCTCCAGCTGTTCATTCATTCATTCATTCAACCTTTATTTAGTCAGGTAAATCTTTTGAACCTCATGGGCTCATTTACGAAAGCGACCTGCTAAAACTAAAGAACAATGAACAGCAATGGTAGAATTCCCTTAAACAATAAACAAACAAACAATAAATGCCAGGATTCCAACAGATTCTGAAAACCATTTAGAGAAGTCAAGTTCGAGAGCTTCAGATCTTTTTGTAAGATATTCCAGGAAGCAGGAGCGGAGTAGGAGAAAGCCCTTTTTCCAAGTTCAGTCCTCACTGACGGAACACTGCAGGTAATCATGTCCTGAGAGCGCACACTGTAGCTGCACTCACGCAAAGACATGTAGGAGGAGATGTATGAGGGCAGCAGACCAAGAAGTGATTTAAAGATGAAAATGTACCAGTGGAAGAGTCTGCGTGAGGTTAATGATCAGAGTCAGAGAGAATTTATTGTCATTTGCACCGCATGTAGTACATGTGTTGAAAACGAGATTATGTACACAGGGTCCCAGTTACATCCAACAACAAATGCAAGAGAAAAACAATAATAACATCTAGGATTAACTAAGAGAGACATCAGCTAGTAATACACTAAGCCCTAATGTAGTAGAAAAACATCATTATAAACAGCAGCACGAACATGAGTCATTATGAGCAGATGGTCACAGATGAACGCAGCAACAAGAAACAGATCAGTATCAACATGATGTGACATTTTGCAGTGTTTATTCTTATTATTTATTTATTCATGAGTCTGACAGCCTCAGGGTAGAAGCTGTTCCTCAGTCTAGTGGTTCTACATTTGATGCTCCTCAACCTCCGTCCCGAGGGGAGTGGTGCAAAGAGTGAGTGTGCTGGGTGAGTGAGGTCTTTCATGATGCAGGTGGCTCTTTTTCTGCATCTGGAGGTGTAAATGTCTGTGATGGTGGGGAGACTGACTCCCACAGACTTCTGTGCATTCTTCACCACTCACACAAATTAATGATGTTAAATCTGACCTCCGTGATATCACTTGTGGAGTTCCTCAGGGTTCTGTGCTGGGACCAAAGTTATTTATTTTATATGTGAATGACTTGGTAAATGTGTCAGGACTACTTAAATGTGTTCTTTTTGCCGATGACACCACTTTTTTCTGTTCGGGTAATGACATAAAACAGATTTTGGATATGATGAAAACAGAATTTATAAAAATACAAACTTGGTTTAAATTAAACAAATTATCTTTGAATTTAGATAAAACTAATTACATGATATTCAGTAACAAAAAGAGAATTGTTGATGATGATCCATTTGTAATTGAAGATGTTGTGATCTGTAAAGTGAGTGAAGTGAAGTTTCTGGGTGTTATCATTGATGACAAACTGACATGGAAACATCATGTAAATTCTATTAAAAAAAAATAGCTAGATCAATTGCAGTACTGTATAAAGTCAGGGATTTTTTAATTGATAAAGCTTTACATATGTTGTATAACACAATCATTGCTCCACATTTAATCTATTGTATTGAGGTTTGGGGAAAAGCGTGCAAAACTATTACAAAACCTGTTTTTATTTTACAAAAGAGAGCTGTAAGAGTAATCACCAGAAAACATTTCAGTCACCCATCAAACACTTTGTTTCTTCAGCTAAACTTATTGAAATTCCAGGAATTGGTAGAATATAGTATTTTATCAGTATCCATGTGCATATCAATTATCCATGTGCACATCAATTATCCATGTGCACATCAACTGGACACTAAAGAGGGCGAGAAGGACTTGTACCGATTGGCAAGACAGAGGGATCAGGCTGGAAAGGATGTGCAGCAGGTTAGGCTTATTAAAGATGGGAATGGGAATGTTCTAACAAGTGAGGAGAGTGTGATGGGAAGATGGAAGGATTACTTTGAGGAGCTAATGAATGAAGAGAATGAAAGAGAAAGAAGAGTGGAGGTCATAGAAACTGTGGACCAGGAAGTGGGAAAGATTAGTGAGGGTGAAGTCCGGAAAGCTCTGAAAAGAATGAAGAAGGGGAAGGCAGTAGGACCTGATGACATACCAGTGGAGGTTTGGAAATGTCTTGGAGAGATGGCAGTGAGGTTTTTGACTCAAATATTTAATGGAATATTTGAGGGTGAGAAAATGCCTGAAGAATGGAGAAGAAGTGTGCTGGTTCCCATTTTTAAGAACAAGGGTGATGTACAGAGTTGTAGCAACTACAGGGGAATTAAGTTGATGAGCCACACAATGAAGATCTGGGAGAGAGTTGTGGAAGCAAGACTTAGACAAGATGTGACTATCTGTGAGCAGCAGTATGGTTTCATGCCAAGAAAGAGCACCACAGATGCCATCTTTGCTTTGAGGATGTTGATAGAGAAGTACAGAGAGGGTCAGAAAGAACTCCATTGTGTGTTTGTGGATTTAGAAAAAGCTTATGACAGGGTACCAAGAGAAGAGGTGTGGTATTGCATGAGGAAATCTGGAGTGGCAGAAAAGTATGTTAGACTGGTACAGGACATGTATGAGGACAGCAGGACAGTGGTGAGATGTGCTGTGGGAGTGACAGATAGCTTCAAGGTGGAGGTGGGATTGCATCAAGGATCGGCTCTGAGCCCTTTCTTGTTTGCTCTGGTGATGGACCGACTAACAGATGAGGTCAGGCAGGAATCCCCATGGACTATGATGTTTGCAGATGACATTGTGATCTGTGGTGAGAACAGGGAACAGAGTGGAAGA